>JAANSK020032466.1:0-17772 GCA_011763485.2 Isoetes engelmannii
TGATGCGATTTTGGAAAAAATGGCAATAACTTTTTTCTGATGATCTAAATGCAAATGCAATCTTCAAATGCATTGTAGACAACGATGAGATATTTTCAATGAGCATACGATTGCTTGAATTGGAATTGATAATGGCAAGTTATGCAGTTTTAAATTCATGAAAATTTTAAACACAAACGGTCATAACTTGAGATTGCAACCTTCAAATTATGTGATCTTATACTTGTTGGAGAAATCTCATTCTTCTCTACAATTCATGTGAGGAGTACATTTGTATTTACATCATCACCAAAACGTTATTGTCATTTTTACCAAAATGCCCCTCAGTCGAGGGGCAATTTGGTAATTCTTGCAAACTTCAAGGGTATTTTGGTAAGTTTCCCTTTCTACTACGCGATTGTGTTGACAAGGTTATATAGACCAGTTTACAACCCATCCAAAACATATTGCTATTATACAAAACTAAATAAGGTTTTTATACGAGCAACGTTTGTACAAATAGTTAGATCCTACCACTTTCCAACAAATTCACAAAAAACTTTGTCCGATTCTTTGCTAGGATTAAATGTTTTGTGGGTTAGAAATTTAATCTCTAGATTTGATTTTCATTTCTTTGAAATATACAACCGTAAGGATAATACATGCTACTAGAAACGTGTTCCCGGTGATGCCGGGCATTAGTCATTGACATGTGGAATGGTTTGTGTAATGGAATCCGCAAGTTGTAAATGTAATCCATCATTTATGTAATAGAGTGTCAAGTGTGAAGAGTTTATGATCTAGAGGAAGATCAGGCAAGTAAAAGATTATCTCTGAGAATTGAATTGGCAAGTCAACCTCTGTAAATATCTCTATCTTTAAAATATGTAAATTTGCTAAAAACATAGTCAAGATATCCCATCTATACACACAATCCTATAAACTTGAATCCTAGTCCCCTAGACCATAATCCCTAAATTTTTAGAGTAACGACATGGTTGATGGCATTGCATGCTCCATTTGTAAAATGCATGTTGCACCCTAGTGTTTAAGAATTCATAATATAACGAAGTTGTAACTCTAAAACCAAACCATTGTCTGCCTTTAGTTAGCATTTGTCATGTTTGATTCATGATGGTTGTTTTTCTTTTAGATAAATTGACAATGATTATATATCATTATATTATAATAAAGTTTAGACAACTCTATATCATGCACAACATGAGCCATGTGGCACATCTTCATATGTGCCATGTGCCATTGAACTGTCACAAACCATTGCGATCATAAAGCTCCAACTGGAAAAAGCGTAATCAATATAGCAGACTAGATCTTCATTTCGTAAAAACTGGTTATGAGCCATTCTTCCCTCGGACCCAATCGTGTCGTGCACGTCCCACTTTTTGGCACTGTATTAAAACCAGGAAGTGCAAGATAGAAAATTTGGATGCGCGACATGCTAACTCATCTGGAATGTTAGATCCTAGGTGAATTAGCTAGCTATCTACTCGAAATACCTGTTCCAGATGAAATCCCTCCCGCTCCTGGTGTCTCCATCTCCTGCAGGATCTTCGGCATAGGCACTGCTAAACCTGCTACACTCACGCTCCTGTGGCTGCTCCAGTACACGCTCCTGTCGAAGACATCGGAGCTCTCGCGATGATTCAGAATTGGACAGAGGGTCGAGCAAAAAGTGTGCTAGGATTAGGATTAGGTCATAAATAGGTTAGGGTTGATGTCAGCACACTTGGCTCCAATAGGACGTCGCCACGTGGCAAATACACCTAAAGATGGATATCCATGTGGCAAATGGTAGTCATACCTAAGGTAGGATAAGTTATGTAAATAACTTAGCCTTGCACCTTCTGGGTATGGCCTGATACCATGTATGCAAGTCGTATATGATAACTTGTATGGTGACGTTGCCGTAGAATATATGTATTTATATCGTATATTCTAATGGAAGATCACAGATAGGAAAATGGAGGTTTTGTATTTGGCGCGCGAAGATGAACTAAATGCCCAACACCGTCATGCCTTCTTCGATGACAGGCCGAAAAATAAACGTGCTCTCAAGAAAAGCAAACCCCAAACATAATGTATCCAGGACAAAGGAAATGCACCCCACCTATATGCATTGACCCCAACACTAGTTCCACTACAAAAACATTATCATCAACCGGTCAGACTGGCATGATTTCGCCTTCTTTACATGCATATTTTCATGGGAAAATTCCAATATACCCCTCAAGTTTGCAATTATTCCAAAAAATACCCCGGAAACTGGGTATTTGGTTCAAATGGCTATGACGTTTTTGTGATCAATCAAACATAAAAGTTGCCTTCACGAAACTTGTAGATGAGAGTGAGGCCTAAACAATAGCAGTAGAATCATCTAAAATGGAGTTGGAATCCTCAAGTTACAGTAGTTTAAATAAGTGTTATAAAAAATAACTCAAATAACCATAACTTGTGCATTTCAACTCTGATTTAGACGAATTTGATCTTGTTGAAAAGATCTTATCGTGATCTATAATGTTTGTGAAGGCAACCTTTTAATTTGATGGCCCATAAATTTATTGCTATGTTTACCAAAATACCCTTCATTTGGAGCATATTTTTGCAATATTTGCAAACTTAGAGGGGTATATTTTCCCTATTTTTTTCAACCTCTCTCTCTCTCTCTCTCTCTCTCTTCTTTTTTTGCATTATAACAAATCTTCGGCTGCCGCAAATTCTACATTATAACCCATCTTCGATCCAACTGTTACGAACGGTTGGATTAAGATAAACTGCAAGACCCATGATTTAAGGTGTACGAGCGACTACTTCTCCACATGCATCTCCAAGAAGCCGAGGTTAACCATACCCACAAAATGTAAACCTCGACCCATAACTCCTCAAAGTACAAGCTAATATAAAATTGCAACGTGTTCACATAACTTGTTTGTTGTATGAAAGAATCCAGATGAACAAGATCTTATTTAGAAGGCGAAGGCTGCAAGGATTGTAACAAAAATGATGCTATTCAAAACTTTGGTTGGTGATGATGTCTATACTTTTGGTTTGTGGCTTCCAAGCATCCAGGTGAACAAGAAGGAAGCCCGCGGATTAACAAAATACTCTTCATAATTGTCTTCATGAAAAGTGGTTTATATGAAGTCTCAAGGGCAGAGCAGACTAGTTCTTAGTCTCATGGACTACAATTTATAACAGTGAAAAATTGCAGGGATTTCAAGAAGTGATGATGTTCAAAGGGATCCTCAATAATTAAGGTCCAATGAACTTCATAAATTGTTGACACGAGACATGGAATACCAGATCTCAGGCATTGCATAATATAATTTTGTTGAAAAGTTAAGTGTAAACACTACATGCCCTTGGTTTTCGAAACTCAAGAATGTTTTTGGAAGGTACTAAATAACCAATGAGGAAACAAAGAGATTCACATGGCTGGAATCCAAATTACGCCTTAATACTGACGTCTGCAGCAGTATACACACAAAGCTATTAGAATTTTGTAAAGGCATCATAAAAAAGGAATGGCCATGCTGTACCTTGGGACGTTCCATAGAGCTTCCAAAATATCCTATTCCAAAGGAAGGAGCTGTATATGCAGCAACGAGCTCTATGCATGTCAATTGACGTTGATGTTCCACCTCCTGTAACTGCAAAAGAAGATCACTAGACATGTCCCAAAATAACTTACAATACCAAACCATTTACCAATTTTGTTGTGGTTTGTAGAAGCAATATTCCAGCATCACTGCGATATTTATCCTCCGCAGTCCTCTGTCCAAGTTGGTTAAGGACATGCACACAAGCCACATCAGCCCCCTCTTGGGACCTGCAGATGAGATATCAGATTGTAAATAACTCCTCAATATCAAAAATATCAGCAACACGTGCATCACTTTATTTAAAACCAGATATATCAACTTGTATGGCATGACTTAGAGCCATTCTAAATAGTTCAGCTGATCCCAAACACTTTCCCCACACGGATCATTTTGCTCACTGTCACTGGTGATCTGAGTATCCACTACCCACCGTTTGTTGCAGCAAGTAGAGCAAGTAGAGCCTGGAGGTTCGAAGTCCAGGGGTCAATGCCTCAGAAAGACTTGCATAACATGTTATATGCCTGAAGTTGAATCTGGAGAATGCTTTAATTTTGCAACAAATACTAAGTCGGACAGATCCTCCACAGCAGATGGAAACAATCTCTTCTTTCATTAAAGCAAAGGAGCAGCATGAATTGAGAAAGATATGCCAGGGCGATTAACTGTTAAATCTCAGTCATTAGATCAACTTGTATGGCATGACCTAGAGCCATTCCATATAGTTCAGCTGATCCCAAACACTTTCTCCAGAAGGATTATGATCCCAAACACTTTCTCCAGAAGGATTATTTGCTCACTGTCACTGGTGATCTGAGTATCCAATGCCCACCAATTTGTTGCAGCAACTAGAGCCTGGAAGTTCAAAGTCCAGGGCCAATGCCTCAGAAAGACTTCCAAAATATGTTATATGCCTGAAAATGAATCTGGAGAATGCTTTAATTTTGCAACAAATACTAAGTCGGGCAGGATCCTCCACAGCAGATGGAAACAACCTCTTCTTTCATTAAAAAAAATGGAGCAGCATGAATTGAAAAAACGTGCCAAGGCGATTAAGTGTTAGATCTCTGTTTAAGTTAGTTATTTTGATATTCTAACAACTCCATCTTTCTTTTAGCATCTTCAAACTGATCGGCGAACATAACTAAATCTATTCAATAGAGGCGTCCATCATTAATATTGCCATGCAATTTACATACATTTATATAACTGAGATAAGGGCCATGCATGCAATAGATATATCTGAATACGCTGTACCTGAGAGTAGGTGGCGTCGGCTTGCAGCCAATATATTGCTTCCCTCTTTCTCATCCTTAAATATTGTGAAAAATTGAAATGGAATGTAAAGGCTGTCAGTTGTTCCCTTCAGACAGGAATTTCCCATCCTC
The DNA here is from genome assembly GCA_011763485.2 of Isoetes engelmannii. Taxonomy (NCBI): domain Eukaryota; kingdom Viridiplantae; phylum Streptophyta; class Lycopodiopsida; order Isoetales; family Isoetaceae; genus Isoetes; species Isoetes engelmannii. The sequence continues at coordinate 4,985 of JAANSK020032466.1, forward strand.
AATTCCACTTGTTAATGGAATCCCATACAATTTTCAGACCAATTACAGGCAATGGCACAAGCAAGTGGCCAAGCAGCTCAATGCCATGTTTGTGACAACTGAAGTATGAAACAATCATAAAATTCACAAGCAACTATGCCCTTGAGGAATATTGTAAAACTTTAGAAAAAATAAATAACCTAAGTGTTTGGGATGTTCCACACATTCATGGAAGAAAATCTTTATTAAAGATTTACATTACTGGTTCCTGCTCTACGGCAGAAATACAAATCATCTGTGGATTATCATGGTATGCAAGCAAGGTGATTTAGAAATACACGAAAGTTTGAACGCAGGAACTAGATGATTAAATAAATAGAAGCTGCAAGCAAGAAATAGATGATTACGTACATAGAAGCTGCAACACAGCACTCACGAGCAGCTAAGCATTTCATTAGATTCTCCCCAGAACCTGACACACTGCAGCCCCAAGAGCACCCAGATGCGTCCATTGATGAAGCCCAGCAACCACAGCCATACCCAGCTGCCAAACCTATGCGTCCTTTTACCTGCATCAATGCAATTTAATGGCAACTGGTGATCATAATGCAGTGGTATCTTACAACTTGTGCAAATGGTGATGTACAGCCCTTTTAACAAAGCAAATAAAATCCAAAGTGAGAATTCCAAACAAGGTCAGTTATGACCCCAGATAATCGATAGATAGATAATGAAGAGCATAAATGGGAAGAAAAGATGCCAAAGATCCATTCTGCCTCTTTTCGAGTTCCCTAACCAATCAGTATAAGCAGGTTCATCAGAACTCAAGCATCTGCCTACCCCTTCCCTTCATGTGTGGCTAATTCAACGCTACAGATTTTTCTTCCAGCATTGATTTTGCTGTAAATCTTAGAAGGAAGCATGTATGCAAGGAGGAAGAGCTACAGCGGGTGCCAAGAAACCAGTAATTCTAGCGAGTAATGTATAGAAGGGCAGAGGAATCAAACAGTCTTAAAGGAACATTTCCATATCCATTGGTCCAATGGCATGCCTCTTAAAGCTACTGCAAATGGCTCCTACCAGCTAGTCAAAGAGGCCATGGTTCATAGACGTGACCTTACCACTCTGCAACCTAAGAAATATACATTTTCTTCCAATTGAACTCTCTTGAGTGCTAGCAAACTTGTTGCACAGAAATGGTCCAAGAGCTTGTAGGTGCTGCTGGCTGACCTTGAAAGATGTTGGTAACAGTTGTTAACAATAGAAACAACCTCAAATATAAGCTTAGCTATTTCTTCTCAATAAATAAAAACCATTTCTTCTAAAAATTCTTAAATCTCCTATATGAAGGGTAATCAAGCTGCATTGGCATGTTGAAGCAGTACCGGGGATCCTAGAAACAGATCCCTCATATCTACGTCCTTCCAATGGCCAAACACACCTGGTTGAACAAGCTTTGATACCACTGTCAGATCTCAGCAACTAGATTTCAGATGCTTATTTGCTTCGAACAATGATTCTACTCTAATTACAGACTTCTTATTCATGTATATTAGGTGCCATCCACATCCCCTGATACCATGTGAATGTTGACATGCCTAAAATTAACCAAAGAGGTTTATTGTTGCTTGTAATTGGGGCATGCCACGCATTAGACGATATAACCACAAGCACATCCACTTTAATGTAGAGCACCTTCATAGCGATCCCGCCACTAGATACTCCTGATGCAATGTTTCCAGCCGAATCAACACAAATCGCACCCACAGTATCCATTACATGGTCCTCTCCACTGGAATTGGCCTGCAAGACAATCTATGAGTTGCAGTAATTATACGGATAAGTAAGATTTTAATACTATGCAGGCAGAAAAAAACATGTAAGTAGGTTACCAGCCTTTCATGAGTCAGCATGTTTGTAGAGCTCATAGAAATTTGTAAATTTTTGTTCCTAATTCTAACTATAAATACATAACACGAATGATGGCATCGTTGAAGCTGTAGAACAGACCTCTCTAGTTACCTCGTATTGGCAGTTTGACTATACAATTGTTCACCATTTGTCCCCGGATGAATTAGAAATGGGTGTTAAAGGTGATTATTGTTGATGATGATTTCCAGCACCTCAATTGTCATGATACGAGCCTGCTATTTGAAGCTATGTGAGCCGCAAGTCTTTATATAAGTAGGGCAGCCGCAGCTTTTCTTGTGTGCCACAGCCAAGAGCTTTCAGTTTCAATTGCCAATACCTGCCTATCAGCAAAAACATCTGACTGAGTAGACGCTTGGTGAGCCATCTTCACGCTGCTCCGTGGTTCTGCAGCATTGGACATTTCTCTCCCAAAATGAACCAGATGTGAGTATCGAGGTGCTTAGTATTAATGAGGCCCCGGCATCCTTGGCATGTTGGGTTGCACTTCATTACAATCCTGCTGGCTCTGCTGGCTGAAGATGTGTCAACTATCCTTGGCGAGTTAAACTGCCCCACAGTTATCACAACACAGTCCTGCTGGCCGAAGGGTTAGCTGTAAGTCTTCAAATAGTGGATCAGCCACAATATCATTTGTGTGCCACCGTAAAGAGCCTTGCACTCTTTTGTGGCACCAAACGATCAAGTAATGAGAAGTACAATTGGCTGATAAAGTAGTCTTGGGAAATATTATCCATGCGTGTTAGTGTGCAGTTCCACACATGTATAATACATGCAATTGGATAACAGTCTCAAACCCTGGACCTTTGAGGTCAATATGTTAACGGTAGCCACCTAAAAGTAATAGATTCCATATAGAAAAACATTATGATCCTTCTGAAATATTTTTGCTTGATCTTATATTAGTCTATAAAGTAGAATTTGTAAATTTCTCATTTTACCCATACCCTTAATGTAAGAGGGAAACGGAGAGATGTTTCGTTGAGTTCTCTATTTGACATGTTTGCCCAAGAAAATCGTGCACATGGTTTAAGTAAGACCTTACCGATTTCAATTTATTGTGCAAGGAACAATCTGGTTCTTCACTTTTGATATTTTCATCCAATGCATGCAACATGTGCTTGTACTTCTTCCATTGTTGGTATGACTTCTCAGTAATAAGCCACTGCAATACGAATGCTACGCATAAGATTATAAAATATAACAACAGGAATACCACTCAAAGAAAAACATCACAAGACAGGTATTGACCTTAAAGAAAAGTTTCTGAAAAGCATCTCTTTACAGTCCCTTCAATAATAATAATTGGTCTCATAGGCCTAAGCAGCCTCTACTAGCCTCTTCTTCTAAAAGGCTAAACGAAGGGCTTTTTCATATGCCAGGGCTTTTTCTCAGCTTAATTAGTGCGATCATTTGGTGTACAGTTGTTACTGTAACTTGACAGAAACGAGCAAGAAAGGAGCAAACAGGCAGAGTCTCAGCCTGATAAACACGACAGGTTGGTAACACAGCCGACTAGTTACAAACTAAAGGAAGATTTTGTAATGTCTGATGAGTCTGCAAAAGACCAGATGAGTATATTTCATTTTACAGCTGGACATGGCACAGATGACATTATTCCCTCAACATTTTGAACTTCCTATTATATCAAGCTCTTATTTCTCCTGTTTATCATACTTCAGAGCAAATATTTCTGTGCTGTGCCATTTGCTGGACATAATGTGCCATACAGTCCCACCCTCAGACCCGAATAATCGTCGCAGAGATGCATTCCAAAAGAGGCAATAGAAGCTAATATGTATCTCATTGAACAAGGAAGATGTAAAAATAAAGTGATTCAAGCTCCCACATATTGTACAGCTTGCAAATTTTTTATGAGAACTTTATGAGCACTCAATCATCATGACATAAGACCTGGTGCTGTTCCATTGCACCATGTTGTTGTTTGAATCTCCACATAACAAAGGTATTAAATAAAGGATCAGACAATGTCCACGCTACATATAGCTACTTCTAAGTCATATAAACCTTGGGAGAGTGATGGGTGCAGCTACGTGATTGAACACAAGCTTCTTTGTTTAAAAAGACTATCTCATGATGATGAGGTGCACCGATTGGTTCGCTAAATAAAGGTCAAGTTCTTACAATCCAGTTTTCATATATTAGAAATATGCATCGCATAAGGATCATAAACATGTATTTGTCTCCACAACCGTCACCCTTTCTGATAAATATTTTGCAATGCAGAACACACCAGCAAATACAAAAATGACAAAATTCACAAGTTGTCTTTTGGGGACACCTGACCCTTTCACTTTCATCCAGAGATTGATCTACTAGAAGACCATGATTTCTGGCCCATAAACTCACGCCATCACCTGCTAAAAATCTGCACCCCAGGATAGTCACCAATAAGCAGTCAAAGCCTGACAAATTAATCAACAAGTATTAAATAAATAATATACAGTGGTCTTCATATCCCTTCCAAAACATGTAGCTATGATTTTCCAAAATACACGAAACAACATAGTCTCTTCTTCTTCTAACAGGACAAAAATCATATCTGCTACCCTCATGCTGGAGAGTTTGTCTTGAAATTCTTGCATCCACTAAACTGTGCATTTAACCATTTTCTTGCAAATAGACAAATTGAATAACACAAAAGCTTACATGGGTGGTAATAAACCTAGCGCTGAAGAGCCTCTCATGCTATCCCTGGCCAATAGTGTTGCTACTTCTACTGCATTCCGGACTCCTGCCGAAGCATTTTAATGATTTTTATGTGCAAGCATGAAGATCCAGACTAAGGGTTTAGAAATCTCACCAGAAGCTGCCCCCACTGCACCAAATGCATTAGACAGACCATCCATCACACTAGCATCACATTCAACATGCCCATCCTCTGTTAGATTCGATCCCTTCCCAGCATTTGTGATTTCTTCATCCTGGAAAGCCTCGGGCATCAGAAACTTAGAATGGTCTAAAGGGACATGTAGCCGTTTTACTATAAATTTCTAGTATGCATAGAAGGGGGAAAAAGGCATCAATTTTAAAGTTTTTACACCACAGTGCATCATGCTTCTATGACAGATATCACCTCCACATGATAGTAACTTGACAAGACATTGAATTGCTGACATAGGCATGGTCAGAATTCGAAATTCAATTTAATTGAATTAGTTTGCGATTTACTTGGTGTTTCCCAATTTCTCCAATCCCTTGCATTAAACTCACTACAATTTCCCAAAACCAAGTAAACCCTGATACCTATAGAATACACTCAAATCTTGCAAATCAGAAATGTTATTTTTTCGGGGTAGTAAAGGAACTTCTATATTCACCTCTAGTACTTTGATGGCAGACATAACCGCATCGAGGCATTCCCCTCCATCCTGTCCACAGTACATGCAGAGCACTTAAGCACTAAGAAAAATGGAAGTGGATAATATTCCTCCTAAAAATGGAGGTGAATGACATTGGGCTTATCAATGTTCATTTGCTTCATTCATGATGATCTTCAGAACTTTAATCCAACTTTGGATACCAGATAAAAATGACCATCTGCAAAATAAAAGGTATTATTTACCTCGGATAAAACTTTGGCAGCAGCAATGCAAGCTCTACGCATAGCCTTGCAGTATGCCTTGGAATTAACAGGTGCGTGGAATCCAGCACCCACATGCACTGCCACGAAAAACTTGCGTCCTCGAGAGAGCTCGTCCATTCCGTCTTCAAAAAGTCAAGACCGCCGGGAGCAGATGTCTGACATAGTTCGACAAGAGGTCGACAAGAAGCTCCGTCAAACATAAGAAGACCCGAGCAACTGATGGAAATAATTAGAATTTTGTATCCGTTCTTGTTCTTCGAGGTTCCACAAATGTTTGTGGTATTCAAAGACAGTAGATAACGCCCTAGCTCGAGGGTGTTACTTCAAAAAAATTTTGAGGCCCATCAAAATGGCGAGGGCTTGCAGGATATCGCCCTTAACACATTACCCTCAAGTTTATAGTGATCCGGTGGTTAAGATCAATCTTGAAAGTCACACTACTCTCAGGTTTAAGTGATCCAATGATTGAGATCAATCTTGAAAAAGTCACACTACCCTCAAGTTTATAGTGATCCAATGCTGAGATCAAACTTGAAAAAGTCACACTACCCTCAAGTTTACAGTGATCCAATGGTTGAGATCAATCTTGAAAAGTGGTTTACTGGAGTCATAACACTGCTACTTCATAACACCCTAGGTTGTTATGAAATGGACGAACTAGATCAATTTTAATGGTGATCGGACGGCCCAAAACCGTCCAAAACTCTCGGGGTGGTGTGCTAAGGTATAGTATTGAGAGCTATAAGATAGCCAAACTTCAAAAAGTAGCTGTTTAAATTTCCAAGACTCTATCTTTACCCTAACGGCTTAGAGCGTCGTCATCACATCAAGGAAAAAAAACTAGCCCAATGCACGTTTGTTGAGTTTGCAAAGAACCTATCTTTACCATTATTAACATTAGATATTACAAGAAAATTATCGCAGTGACCTTGTCTATGAAAATAAGTCTGAAGAGCAACGTACACTTACTGGCTAAAACTCTAGCTGACAATGGACATGTATTACACATTTTCTCATGAGAGACTTGATGCTCCTTTGATAAGTTCAAATTACATTTTTTCTTTATCTGTTTGCTTGAGAATGTTTAATTCCATTGCTAAACTATGTATACATAATGATTCAAAGGCATAATACAATATCACAAGCACGATTGCATAATAAAATAACACAAGTATGGTTGGTGGCATTCAGGAAGATGGCAGTGGTATTTATCATGCTTGATTCGTGGGGTTCGAGTGTTTAGGGTTTCACTCAAGTTTTTGCTAGGTTCGCACCCAAATTTTCACTCGCCCATGCTTTGGGACAAAGCATTTTCACAAGTAGAAAATCTTATCAGGCAAAATGCCCGAGGCACATGTCGCATCATGTGCCTTCAAACGCATCTCGACATCCCCTTCATCTATTCCAAAGCAATGACTTGAAGCAAGCTTTTTAGGAATGTCAAAGCCAGGTTAGTACTAAAGCTAAAGTATTGTAATTAGATATGAGAAAAAATTCACACAATCCAAATAGCCTTCAACTTCATTTTTTGGTTTGGTTCGGAAACCCAGGACTTTTTTTTTTTTTTTTTTTTGACAGACGTGAAACTCTATTCAATATTCCACATAATTACATGTATAATTGCAAAAGCATGAGTAAAATCTTAGCAGACAAAGATAATCCACTGAGTGAAGCAACCCACCTATGGAAGGGATAATGTATTCAAATACACCTCGAAAATCAAGTGTTTCCTCTCAGATGCGAGCTGAGAACATTGGTATGCCTTCGCCAATCTGTCTTGTGCCTCATAAAGAAGTTGGTCAGCAGTAATTGTTAAGCCCTTGAAGATACACCACCGTCGCCTTTTCCAGATAGACCACACCAACCAACCTGATGCCAAATGAAAAGCATGTTGCCGCAACCTGTTCCAAGTGGAGGGGTAAATCGCAAGAAGCACTTGATGGCAAGTCAAGGCCACATGAAAGAGAGATAACAACCACGACCAAACTTGCTGGACTTGTTCGCATAGGAAAAACAATGCTCGAGATTTTCAGGCTACCGCTTACACAATGGGCAAAGTTCTGAAATACACGGAGCAAACTTATGGACCAACACATTAACCCCGCAGACAGCTATGAAGGATCTGCCACCAAAAGGCATCGACTTTGGGATGAAGCAACATTCGCTTCCACTGAGGAGGAGGAAGGCGAAGCTGCCAACCAGCCCGAAGGGGAACAATATCAACGTTTGGCCAGCTTCTGATATAAAGAATGCACAAGACATTGTGCGTTTGACAATTTGGAGACCAATCCAAATAGGCACATCAGTGGTTTGGGAGGGAATGGCTGGCAGAATATTAGCCACCTTTTGCCAAATATCTTTGTCCCATTGGAATAGCATGAACTTAGTCTGAAAAGCATCCGAGTGCAACAATTGACCAGCCTCATACCAAGCACCAACTGTGAGAACTCCAACCAGCCTTCAACGCCGCTGAGTCAATGGATGTACATCAGCACACAGAGGCAAACAATTATCCAAAGGAACCCACCAACACGGTGCACTTAACTATGTGCACGCATCAGGATTAATCTGCAAGAGTGCACGAACTGTCTCCCAAGACTCAAGCAGTTCCTTCAAGAAGGGAGAAGCATTAAGATATAGGCGAAACTGATAAAAGAGACTCCAAGGAAGAGGCGCTCTAAGTGTTGGTTTTCCAAAAGAACAATATTGTCCAAGTGCTTGCACAACCAGCCTCATTCGGGCGAATATACCATGCCTGCCTGACTTTACTATGTAGGGTAAAGTCAATCATACCTAGCCCACCGGCAAATCATGGCTTGATACATGTAGATCAAGCAACATTCACAACCACACATGTCTCGGTACCAGCCCATACGAAGTTGCAAACAACTGCTAAAACCTCCTGAAATTTGGATTGTGATGCAGATGCCATATAGTCATGAGTGTTGCTGAGAACATGCTTAACAACTATTATCCTCCCTGCCAAAGAAAGCTTAGTTGTATTCCACCATAAAAGATGCTTGCACAAGCCTTCAACTATAACATCCCATGCATCTTAGATAGAAATATGTATACCCACAGAAATGGCCACGAGTTTAGTGGCATTACCATGAGGAAACAGTGTCCATGGATATTCATGAACACATGGAGGAACTCCAGCATATAATGCTCATAAAGCAGAGCACTTTAACCATCCAATAAAAACCCCTGATGCCAGTGAAAAAGAGTCCAGCAGAAGCTTAGCATTCCCAAGATTATCCTCCTCAGCCGCTAGAAAGATAAAAATGTCATCAGCATATTGATTATAGACTTCTTGAGATCCATCCTCCATAGTCAAGCCCTGAATTACACCATCTTGCGTAGCAGAAGTGAACAACTGTGACAAGACCTTTGCCACCATAGTGAATAATAATGGAGCAAGGGGGCATCCCTGATGAACATCTCTGCCTACAGGAAATATAGTCGAATGTTCTTCTGGAAACAACACAGTAGACCGAGCAAAAAGATGAAGCTTCATAACATCCCTGGTGAACAACTCTCCAAATCCCAATGCCAAAGGACATTTTTGCAGGAAATTCCAATCAATACTGTCATAGACCTTCGTATAATCCAATTTAAGATACACAATGTGCTAACCTTTTCGACGCGCCCAATACATCCCCTCATAAGAATGCTTAGGAAAAAAGTTTGATTGTGTGGGGAGATAGACTCTGCCAAAATATCTCGCACTTTCTCTATTAAGGCCTTAGCAAAGATCTTATACACTGTAGAAAGTAGGGTTATGGAGCGCCAATTAGAAATAGTTTTAGGCTCTTTACATTTAGGGATAAGAGAAATGTAACTATTGTTGAGAATCTTATCCAAACTCCTGAATCGACGAAACTCAGAGAAAGCATTGAAGACATTATCACCTAGCCAGGTCCAATATGCTTGGAAAAACTCTGCAAGAAAACCATCCAAGCCTGGGCACTTATTCTTCTTCAAAGAATCCATAGCAGAGTGCAAATCATCCACAGTAATGCTAGATTCTAACTGAACATGCTGCTGTGAGGAGACAATAGGACAAATCTTAGATAAGACTGCCTCCTGCATGTCCTCTTGGAAGGGTAGAGGATGATGGTCAGCAAAAAAGGAGGAGAAATGGTAAAAAAAAAAATTGCTTCAATTGTAGTGCAGCCTCGGATATTTCAGAGCCATTTGGTAGTAGGAGCGAAGAAATAAAGCTTAATACACGTCTTCTCTTAACAACCCTAAAGAAGAAGTGAGAGCACCTATCCCCCAGTTTGAACCAATCCAAGCCAGCCTTGATGCGAGCTTGAGTCGCTTGCATAGACTCTATGCGTCTAGTCTCCAACCTTGATACTTTGTTTGTTCTACATTTTTTTCCAATGGTTGTCACTCATATTGACATTAAATTAAAATGTGAATATGTTCCTTTGGCAAATTGGGCTAATGCTGAGCCCATAATTTCAGTCACTACTTTTACTTTTCTTTCAAGGATTAAATCCCATAATTCATTTTAACAGTAGAAGAATTTATTTTTTTTTTTTTTTTTAGCAGGGTTGCCAAACCCGAGCTCACCTCAATGCTGCAATTCTAGCCTGTCCACGTGCATAGCCACCTCAGCCAAATTCATCTCTAATCGTTAGATCTTATAATTTTGAATCCAACGGTCTAGGAAATTAAAAATTCCTTGAAAATTCCCTTCGGCCTGATCCGAGCTCGGTTCCTCTCTCCGTCGGTCCTGTTCAAGCTCTGTATTCGCCACGATACAAGTGATAAAAAGAGCTTGGAACATTTTCAAGTCGGATTTGTCAAAGAGTTTGTAATCGATTTGTCTTTCGAGAGGATCTATTATCATAGTTGTTGCTTTTTTCTGCAGATATACTGGAGCGTGAAGCGTGGGTTTAGAGCTACTGCCGTGATTATTTGTGATTTGTCTGTATATGGGCTTCGGTTCGGTAATGATTCAAAACCTACTTCCTCTTCTTGCAGTGCCGCAACATATTCGCTTGCTATTGAGAGGTTCTAGAATCGGAAGGTTTTTCCTGTACAGATCAATTTTACAATCTGGAGTAGACAAAGATGCTGGTAACGATTTTGGCTGGAATACAAGCTGTATTTTTTTATACTCTATTTTAGATAGAGATTTGATCTTGCTATTCATTTGCCTTCTTGCTAGGGTTTGCGAGCCTTCCGTGCTCTCTATTCTTTGTTGCAAGAACAAATTCAAATTGTTCTTCCCTTCTTGCAGCAGGCTTATGCAGTTTCGAGTATGTATTTATGACTGCTGTTGCTCTTTGGCTGCCTACTGTGTTGTCATTATTTTTTGCAATTTCAATTTCCAATTTCGTTCGTGCAGAGCCAGCTGGTCTTTTTTGCAAAAATGTTGTATGCTCTGCAGAGAAGGATATCCATGAGCAGGCGAGTTCATCTTTGTCGTATCGTATCTATAATTACAGTGTTGGTCTATGCAGCTATTCTCATAAGTGTCATGATTTGTTGCTACAAGTGCAAAAAAAGCTTTGACTTATCACCGTCTTATCAAGAAGTGGATTGGCAGTTTTGATATGCAGAGAATAGAATTGCAAGTAAGCCATGATTCCTCTATGTTATATTGTGCTTAAAAGTGCTTCCTCTATGTTATATTGTGCTTCAAAGTGCTTTGCATTTGTGCTTTGGATAACTGTTTCAGTCCGTTGTTGACGATTTAGATAGACTGTACGCTTAGAGATGAAGATACCGTCTTTCCAAACATGTATTCTTTTTGTGTAAATGTTTAGAATACAACGAGGTGCACTGTTCTTTGATCTATGCTTGACTTGATTGTGTGCACTGTTGGTCCAGGGAGATTTGCTAGGCCTCTGCCTTTTTCTTTTCGTAAGTGCAAACAAAGCTTAGGATTCATGTTAAAATTTCTTATAAACAGAACATGCAGAAGTATGAAATGCTTGCTCTTTTTTATGTTACAGGAATAAGCTGCTCGCATTTTCTGTTTTCATTTTTAATGCAATTCCTACATTATAAAGCATCTGCAGCTGCATTTTTATACTTATGATGTATACACCCATCCTAGACTTAAGAAGGTATATCTCTTTGTGGCAATATATATCTGTTTTAAACAGTAAGTTTGAATATAAGGAACTTCAACTTTTACTTATGCTTCTATATGGATGGTACTATAGAGGATGTTGTCTTCCTTTTTTAGTCAAGATTGCTTAGGAAGGAAGTCTAGCTTTTTGTTATATTGGCAAATAGGTCTTACCTCCAGAGCTGACATCCTTTTAAACAAGGAGTCTGTGATATTCAAAAAGTCAGCTCTGTTTGAAAGAATTGAGTAAGACTTGCATTGTAGTAAGGTTTGCCCTTTTCTTTTGTTTGCATAGCCTAAAAATGTCTTACAAATGCTTATAAATACTGATGGTTTGTATGCAGATCATTGTACCTCTGATTAATTTTATTCCTGTTGCAGCAAAATGGCAAGTGCCCTATTTATGAAGAATAGGAGGAAAGTGGATAGGCCCTATTACAGGGCATGGCATCTCCATTGAAGATCTTTTTCTAGGTAAGACAATATGGTTGAAGATGATCCTAGGTTTGCTTTGAATTTATAGAGTAGTATTTAAAGCTTCTCATGACTCTTTACAAATATTACATTCTATGTTGACCATGATTTGTATGAACACACTCACCTTCTCTCTGCAATATTAGTCCTCTATGGAGACTGCATAGAGTCACGTTACGATAACATCAGTTTCCAACCAAAAAAAAACATGCTTGGAGCCCAGCTTTGTTGTTTTATACCCCAAGTTTGCTTGCCCCAAGCTCTCTGAGTCAGCTGTTTTATATGTATAGATTCAAGAAGCTCCAATGGTTTCTGATTAGGATGTTGTATCGGTTCCAATGTAGAATGGTTGTTTGTAGCGTTTCCATTCTATTCTACTTAGGGCTTTTAACTCACCAGAAATGAATCACAAAGGATTGCAAATTGATTATTCGAAATTGTTGGTAATTGATTGTTGGTAATTATTCGAAATTGTTGGTAATTGATTGTTGGTAATTGTTAGGATTGAACTGACTTCTTCCTGGGCGCTGGGCGCCTGCCTCCTGGCGCCTGCCTGAGCGATGGCAGTGACGGATGGCGCTGAGGCGATGGCAGTGAAGGATGGCGCCCTTGAGCGTGCCTGTGCGGATGTGCGCCTGCGAGCATGCCTGGGAGCGCCGGCGTGTTTGAGCAGGGGAGATGCACCTCCTCCGAGCGATTTCCCTGAGT
>JAANSK020032577.1:0-17770 GCA_011763485.2 Isoetes engelmannii
ATGATCAAGTGTTGAGTATGCTTTTCTAAAACCCGCTTGTCCAATTGCTCGGCCATCATGAGAGTCTGCCCAATCTGTAAGTTTATGTTCAACCATTGAAGCAAATAGTTTGAAAAATATACTACCCACCAGGATCGTGCGATAATTAATTAATTAATTTAGTAGTTCAATTCTTTATATTATCTCTATCTCTCGATTTATATATTGGGATAACTCTATTCAAGCACCAATCTTGTGGAAAATACCCTGACAAAAGTGCTTCATTACAGATTTCGGCTAATAGAGCATGAAGCGATGCACCTCCCCATTTTAATAATTCAGCTGACATCGACTCTGTTACTGCTGCTCTTCGAATATCAAAGCCCCAAATAAAAAAAATCCCAAAAATAAAAGGGTTTAAGAAAAAAGTTGTTGAAAAAGGTCAAAAAACATTTTTTAAGTTGGGAACAACGTTCCCAACTTCCCGGAACATTATCGGAACATCGTTCCCAGTAGAACGCACTTTCGGAACAGAAACAAACATTCCCGGAACGTGGCATGGTCCGAAACGTGTTCGGAACACCGTTCCGGGTAACCATGATACCCATAAAAGCAAGTTCCAAACAAATACGATTTCACGCCTTCGGGAAACCGGCCTGGCATTCTCTTCATCTTGTTTACAATAGTTTAGCAATGTTAGTTATGAATATCTGTGACACGCGGCGGCAGGAGAGTTCCGTTCAAAAGTCTGTTCGAACTAGGCACCACGTGCTTAGACCACCGCCCAGACAGGAACTCAAGGATAGATCTCCAGCTATGTTTCAAGACCTCTCGGCGCAGCTGGAGCGCATGGATCATGGCCGAGGCCGACTTATGTACTTCGATCTAACGAGTGCGGGTTTGCGACTACATAGAAGGCAAGGTGTGTTGATGTCAAGTGTTCAAGTGCCGGAATAGTAACGCATTGCTCTTGGGTATTAGTTTTAAATTGACTATTGTATAGCTCAGTTTCAGCACATGTTTGTTACCCGAGTATTATTCTCTCATGGTATTTGAAAGGGGAAAAGGAGTTTGTTTCCAATTATTAAGCACTATTAGATAGTCAAATTCCGCTCTGGCAAAATCAACTACAGAAAAATAGGGGGCTGTCTAATCCATCTCCTTGGTTGCACAATCCTTGGAATTGCCTCTTTTGATATCCAATTTGGATAAGAAGGACGATTTATTGCTGCATATATTCTCTGGTTCCACTTTCCACAACAGAAATTGGGTGTAACATATTTCATTAAATGGTAATTGTAATTAAGCAACGAGAAGGAAAAAGTAGACAATTTACTGGTGCAATCAATAACAAACCAGATGACAGAACTTACTCCATACTTACTCATGCTAATACTGTACTGCGTTTCTTTCCTGGATCAAATTCAGCCTTGGCTTTAAAACATCTTTCAAGATTTTATTGAGAAATCCTCCATCATAGGGCCGTGTCTCCTGCAGTCATTTATCTCACTTTGTGAGGGCATAGGTTGGATATAACATCCCTGAATAACCTTTACTCAGGAGGTCCTTCTGGACTACCTTATGAAGTCTTTAAAAGAATTCAGGTCTGATAGCTATGCATAATGGCAAGGTGCAAAAGCCACATTGTCCTACTTTCTGCCTTCTCCTCTGGCACTTGTAAGCTCTAATTAGGTAGGGACAATTAGGATATTAAGGAATGCATGCCGTCTATGGGAATTGGAGCTTCTCATTGTAGTACGTGGCCATGTTTTATGAAATGCGCCGCCCAGTTTCTCAGAAGCACCTTTCACCATGTAGACCACCAAAGCACATGCAGAAGGCACATCCTTACTAGGATGGTCTCTATGGCACCATGATCAGCATCCACTTATCCTAGGATTGTCATCCACTTATACTAGGATTGTCTCTGTGGCCAGGATCACCATCCACTTGCACAGCTGATTTACACACCAGACTAACCGCCTTGAGGAGTCAGATGGGACATTACCTCCAGTTTTAAAGGAGGCCTCTACCAGGGTCCACAGATAGAGTTTCCTGCATGGAGAAACAGCTGCAACATTTGCCAAGAAGCAAATAAAGGAATAGATAGTTGATGAAAGGATGACAGGAGGTCGCCAGTGGACGACATATGGACCATTGTTGTTGGGGACGAGGTCTATCATGCAGGTATACTGATCTGAGACTGGAATGTAATTTGATCATTTCCTTGTCAAAATGGCGTAGATGGTGCTGCACTTTGAGCAAGTGACTTTTCTGGACCTGTTGGGACTTCTGTGCAAAGGTCTTTGTCTTTAAGCATCTTGCTCATCAAATCCCAGAATCTTGGTCCCGGACCTCGGCCTTTGCTGCTCGCCATCTTATGTACTGGTTTTTTGAGATACATGCATGCCAATAGAAGAAACTGAGTGAAGAGGTCGAGGAAGCTGAATAAGCAATATACATGTTGGATTTTGAATCTCTAAGTGCATTTTGAGTCTCTGTATGCATAATGAATCTTAACTGGAGTTCCATTTCCGAACATTCTAAGGTTTTGAGCTTCTAATCCTAAGTGTTTTTCTCCTGTATAGGGAGTGTATGTGCTCTTTTTCTGATTGAAGCTGATATGGATAGATTGCTTGAAACGCATACCATGCTTGGATGTTGGTTTAGTCTTATGCAGTTGAAAAGTCAGGTAATACTGAAAGAGATTTGAAACTGCATGTTTTTCTTGGATGACAGTGCTATATTTATCCGCAGGCTGTTTGTTGCGAAGATTAGTCAAACAGCATGAAGAAGCTATGGAGAGACACAAAACTTCGGACATTAGTCTTAGTTAATATTGCTTCCATAGTGGAAAAGGCCGATGAAGCATTACTCCCAGGTGTATATAAGGAGATAGGGTTGGCTTTGAATGCATCTCCAACAGCCTTGGGTTCTCTTACATTGTTGCGCTCTATCACACAAGCACTATGCTTTCCACTTGCAGCGTATTTAGCAGCACGCCACGATCGGGCACGTGTTATAGCTTTTGGAGCACTCACATGGGCTGCAGCAACTCTAGCTGTTGGAATTTCTTCTACTTTCTTCACGGTGAATGCTTGGCCTTGATAAATGCACTTCCTTAATACTACTTGAATCAACTGACCAGTGACAAGCTGCAGGTTGCACTCTCAAGGGCTTTGAATGGAGTGGGGCTTGCTGTTGTAATTCCAGCAATTCAATCACTTGTTGCAGATGCAACCGAAGAGTCAAATAGAGGAAGGGCGTTTGGTTGGCTGCAATTAACTGGAAATGTGGGGGCTATTTTGGGAGGACTGTTTTCTGTGTTGCTTGCTGGAACCTCCCTATTTGGCATTGCAGGATGGAGACTCGCATTCATTTCAGTTGCTTTTATTAGTGTGGTTGTTGGGGTATTGGTTAACTTTTATGCTAGTGATCCTCGCAGCTCTTGTAATCAAATGACAAGGTGACAGTTGCAGTACATTCTTTGGCAGTTTCTGCATACTGTTCTAGTTAAATTCAGAATTGAGTATGAACGTGCCTAACATGTCTGACAGATATAACAGTGATGGTGAGAAGCAACATACATTTTGGATGGACGTAAAGGAGCTTTTTGCAGAAGCCAAGCATGTGATTGGAATCCCCACCTTCCAGATAATTGTAGCACAAGGAGTGGTAGGGTCGTTTCCATGGGCAGCATTATCATTTGCTACTATGTGGTTAGAGTTAGTAGGATTTTCACATACTCAAACTGCAATCCTCCTTGGTGCCTTTAGTGTAGCAACATCACTTGGAGGTTTGTTTGGTGGGACAATGGGTGACATTCTTTCAAAACATCTCCCTAATACTGGAAGAATCATTCTCTCGCAAATCAGCTCATTTTCTGGTTTGCCACTGGCAGCTATATTGTTTTACTTAATTCCTAGTGATTCTTCGAAATTATTGGCTCATGCTGCGATCTTATTTTTCTTGGGGTTCTTCACTTCATGGAATGCTCCTGCTACTAATAAGTAAGTATTACCTTATGATGCACTTGCCTTTACTCATTTCATGAATGTGATTGTCTGCCTTTTGTAGTCCAATATTTGCAGAAATTGTACCTGAAAAGTCACGCACGACTATTTATGCGCTTGATCGTAGTTTTGAATCAGTCCTGGCTTCTTTCGCACCACCAATAGTTGGCCTTCTTGCAGAGAAGTATGGTTATGTTCAAACATCATCTGGCAGCAAGGAAGACCAGCATGACGTTGACCGAGGAGATGCGCTTTCTCTTGGCAGAGCTCTCTATACAGCTTATTCGATCCCATTAGCTATGTGCTGCATCATCTATTTTCTGCTCTATTGGACATATCCTAAAGATCGGAACAAGGTTGGAGAGCTTAGGGCTTACACTCAAGTGACAAGCCATGTGGAGCTAGAGGAAGTTAATGAAAAAATTGGCATTGAAGAGAGGGATAGCCAGCCTGCCAGACTTACTGCTCAATCTAATGAAACTGGCAAGTTACATTTGAACACACCAAGTGAAGCAGAGTTCACGAGATTGCTTGATAAGTCTTTGCCCTCATGAGGGTCCTTGAGCATTGTACAGATAAAGGGGTATATCAAGGGTTTTTCATTTATCAAAAAGTTCTGTATCATAATCCCAGTATGACCAGTCTTCATGGTACTTAACAGTCGCCAAAAAGAGTTCTAATTACAATTAATGAAGTGGTAATATCATGGGCGACTTGCCATCCATAGTAGCATGACGGCTATTTTTCTCTAATTTTCTTCAATCGAATTTGGTTAACAAAGAATGGAATCTGACATGCAGTTAACTTAACCTCCTAATCTTGAATGCACTATCTATGATTTCATGGGGTTTCATGGAATCAAACCTAACCAAGTGGGACAACAGCCCCAAAGCTTAACCAAGTGAGAGGGCCACCATCACTTTGAATGCCCTATCTATATAAAGGATGTTTCCTCTTGTAACAACACAAGTAACGACTTCTTGTTCCAACACTCCTCAGGAGGAAACTACTGCAACTGCTATTTCTTCTTCATTCCTAACTCAGTCAAACATTCCCAAAACCTCCTCCTTGGAAGTGGTTTCGTGAATATGTCTGCTGTCATCTTCTTTGTGCTGTCATCTTCTTTGTGTTCAGATACTGGACTGCAATCTTTCCTTTCTCAATCTTCTCTCTTGTAAAATGGTATTGTATTTCGATATGCTTTGCTTTCAACCAATTCGTTGGGTTCTTGGCCAAAGATATAGCTGCATGATTATCATTTAGAATAGTCACTACAGTAGTCTTATGATCCTCACCAATTTCATTACACAGTCTTTGCAGCCAGATTGCCTCTTTAGCAGCTGCACAGGATGCCACGTATTCGGCCTCACAGCTTGAGGCAGCCATGGCTTTTTGCTTCTTGCTACACCAGCTTACTACTACTCCTTAAAGCATGAAGCAAAAACCCTCCTTGAATCATGAAGCTAAGTCCTGTCCGTGAATATCTGGAAAAGATCACCTGCGTAATCGGCATCATAACAGATGATGGGAATTGTAACACAAGATCTTTGGTACTCTGGAGATAACGCAGAATCCTGCACACGACCTTCCAATAGTCGGATATTGGCTGACAGAAACAACAGCGGAAGCAAGATCTGGCCCGGCCCGGTACACACCATAAGATGCATGAGGCTTCCAACAGCACTGGTAGGGAACATCCTGCATGTAGGCGACCCCATCTGGGCTGGAAGGACTCATGTCCCGTGTGAGATGAATGGTTGGAGCAGAAGATATGGTCAGTCCCTTACCATCATGAAAAAGTGCTTCAATGTTTTGAGGCTGATTGAGTTGAAGAATGCGATGTGGCCGGTCTCGATGAACTTGCATCCCCAGAAAGAAACTAAGAGGGCCCAAATCTATCATCTGAAACCGGGAGGCTAGCAAAACTTTAAGGTGATCCAGGTTGGGACGATGTATGCTGGCCAACAACAGATCATCCACATACAAGACTATGATAAGCCATTCTGATGCAGTCTTCTTACAATATATATTACAATCTGCATGCGACCGTTGCCCAAGATCAGCAAAAAAGGAGTTAATAGTATGATACCATGCCCGAGGAGACTGTCGAAGCCCATAAATTGACTTGCGAAGCTTGCAGGCGAGATTGGATTTGTCTAGAACTTCAAATCCGTGAGGTTGACACATGTACACATCTTCTTCCAATTCTCCATGAAAAAAGGCGGTCTTCACATCCATCTGATCCAGCTCCATATTGTGAACAACACCCAAAGTAAGGACAACCCGAATAGAAGAAAGACGAGCAACATGAGAAAATGTCTCCTTAAAGTCAACACCTGGGAGCTTGGAACATCCTTGAGCGACCAGCCGGGCTTTGTACCATTCAACCTGGTTTTGGGCATTGAATTTCAGCCGGTAGATCCACTTACAACCAACTAAATGCTGGCCTGCTGGTAATGGAACTAAATCCCATGTATGATTGGCTTGGAGGGATTGGAACTCCTCCTTCATAGCTTGGGCCCATTTGGATGCATCAGATCCTTGGCGAGCTTGCTGGAATGTAGCAGGCTCTTGAGGATGAACAGAGCAGCTGAGAGCAAACCTTTCAAAATTTCGTGCAGTGGATTTCTAGGTCCGTTGAGATCTTTTGCAGAGCTGATCAGCGGCATCTGCAACTACTGGAACATGCTCTTGAGATGAGTAGATTGAATTGAATGAGGAAGGAGCGGGTTCCTCTTCATCAAGATCAGTAGAATTGTCACTCTCATTGTCACTGCTAGGCTCGAGATCATCCAGATCAAGGGGATCACAGTCAGACTCATCATCCTTGCCCATATTAAAATCACTTTCATTGAACCACACTTATAATCCGCTTGTTGATTGGATCCCTCAGCTTATAACCCTTGCTCTGCTCACAATATCCCACGAAAATGCACTTGAGGCACTTACCTTCCTGACCTTCCAATTTCCCTTTCTTTCGTTCTTCTTTACTGATAAAGGTGTAGGCAGTGCATCCAAAAATTCTAAAGTGCTTAATTGATGGTGTGATTCCACTTCAGGCTTCTTGCAGAACCATGGCTTCAAGTGCTTCGGTGGGGAGATGATTCTGGATGTATACTACTTTTGAAACAACTTCTGTCCAGAACTTGAGCCATGGAAATGGTTCGAAGTAATGATCTGGCTCCCTCCACCACTGTTCTATTCTGTCTTTCAATCACGCCATTTTGCTGATGCTCATGTGGAATGGACGTTTCATGGCGAATCCCGTGATCTTGCAAGAGACCCTGGAATGTGCCACCCATGAATTCTCCACCACGATCAGTTCGAACCCTCTTCATTTTCAAGTCCTCATTTTCTACTATCAGCTTCCATTGCCTAAATTCCTCAAAGGCCACCTCAGCTTCAGAAAATAAACCCATGCTTTTCTTGTCATGTCATCCACTATCAACATAAAAATACTTACTGCCTGCCTCCAAGAGATTGAACTCGAGCAGGTCCCCACAGGTCAGGTCCCCACAGGTCGATATGCACAAGGCCCAAAATTTTTGATGCTTTAGTGGCTGCTCCTTTTGGAAATGGCGCTCGACTTTGTTTGCCTTTGGCACAACCCTCACAAACATACGTGAACTTCCTCTTGATAGACGACATGTCTTCAACCAGCCCAAGTGTAGACATTTTATCCAGAAATTGAAAGTTGGAGTGCCCCAATCTCTCATGCCGCAATTGAGATGTTCTTCCTGTACCACAAAGACTTGAGAGGTTGCTACCCAAGCTAACTGATAAAGATTGCCAACCCTTGCTCCAACAATTTGTTGGTCTGGTCCTTTGACAACACATTTCCGATCACCAAATTCAAGCTTCAGATGTGCATCGTCCATTTTGGCTACTGACAGGAGGTTGACAGAAAGTCCAGGAACATAGAGTAATCTACGAATCTCCAGTTCCTCCTCTACCATCCTTATCTTGATTACCCCACACCCTTCCACTTTCAGCCTATCCTTTCCAGTCAGAACTGTCTGTCTCTCTGTTTCTTTCTTCTTTAGTCCAGAGAATAGCTCTCGCCTATTTGTCATATGGTATGTGGCACCGGAGTCCAGATACCATACAACTGTTTCGTGTGCAATCATGGCACATGCATCCTGATCTCAGGCTTCTTAGCAAGCAAGACCTAGTTTTTCCAGAATCATCCCAGTCCATTCAGACTGCACAAAGGTCCTTGCCATGAAGCTACTATCACTTGAATTTCCTTCTTCCTCATGAAAAATGGTCCTTCCAAAATGCATTCACAAGATAATCCCATGCTTCTTTGGCTGTTGCAGCCTCCTCAACACATGGGATCTGGTAGTCATTCAGATACTTCATGATGCGATTCTTGGCCCGTCAGTTCAGTTGCTCCTACTTGGCCTTCTCCTCCTTATACTTAGGATCATCTTTCTTGACATCAGGAGCTATCTCAGCCCCTGAACAGATGCCCCAGAGCCCCTTCTCAGCCAAAACATCCCTAACTTTGATGAACCAATCATAGGAGTTTGCTGCCGTAAGCTTCTCCAACGATCTTTTCTCAGCCATCACGATTTTCCCTGACAAATTCCGACTCTCTGATTGATTTCTTGGCTCAGAGAGATGGCCTTGATACCATAAAGAAGCTAGAACTCAAGAAATGATATCCGCAGACCAAGGCGCCCAAAAACCGTTTTCTTTTTCTATTCAATACTTGTTAAATACTGGTTTACAATAGAATCTGACATGCAGTTAACTCAACCTCCTAATCTTAAATGCCCTATCTATATAAAGGAGGTTTCCTCCTGTAACAACACAAGTAATGACTTCTTGTTCCAACAGCTGCCATTTGTGGCATGCGGACCCCACGGTTGCATTTACCAATTCACATGAAATATGCTGCATCACATTCTCTTCTATTCTATTCTTCACAGCAAGTGATTCTCTTTCTTTGCTTATTCTTTGACTGCACGACGGATTTATAAATTCTATTTCCCAAGGCTATTTTGAAGATGAGGAAGGGTAAATTAAGGGGAATGTCTAGAAGCAGATCTTATAGAGGGGTCTGAATGGTATGTCGAAATTTTCAAAACAACTAGAAAGACAGACCTTATCTTTATGTCTAGGGTTAAAGAGACTGATCAAATGAAGAAGCACGATATTCTTATCACTTGCGAAGAACATGATGATTCTTATTGCTCGGTGCTACTTGAAGTGGGGCAGAAAAATAAGAAGACTATGAAGATAATAATGCGGTGCAGTGCCAGCGCCTTTAAAGAAACTGCACTAAGAACAGAAGAGCTAGCCGACACTTTGCTCAAATTTGGCTGGACAGCTGGTGAGCCTTTGACGCCCAAGAGAATATTCGAAGGGCTGTCGATTGTGCCAAGAGCCATTAGCGCAAGGTCCTCAGGCAGTGTGTACTTGCAAGCTTTGAAAGATAAGGAAGATGCAAGTTCTAGGGGCAAGGATATAGATGTAGCCTCAGCAGTTCTCATAAGCGATGATGACAAGGCCAGGCAGTTATAAGCCATGAGCAAGTTAAAGAAATATGCTGACAAGTATCCACTCGGCCTTAGCTTCACCTTTCTCGTCCACGTGGATAGACTTTTAAGGTCTACAAAAGCTATGTATGTTAGCATAATATTGGACAAGCAACGCTCTATAGAAATTGCCAATTCGATGATCGAAACTGGACAGGTGCCAATGCCGGCTGATGTTGTGCCTTTTGACACGAAAAACAAAAAATGTTTTAATCTGGAATAAGCTGGCGATTTTATCGACAACCAAGACGTACTTCATGTTAATAAACGTGCAACACTTCATAGAGGCCCAAAAGGTTCTGGTTAAGCAAGCCCAGAAAATTGGAAACACCATTCTTATACAAAAGGTACATTTGTTTCTCTCTTTTAGCATTTTGTATAGTTTGAAATCGCGCCAGGCGCGTTTTCCCTATTCGGAGACTATCATGCTTTCATGGCTGAAACTAGTTAAAGCAAGAGTTTCTGAATAGGGAAATCGCACTTGGCGTGATTTATATTGTCTAATTTCTCTACTGTAGTCAGCAACTAGATAGATTATGAAATAGGAAATCGTATTTCTAAAAGTTTGAAATCCCGCCAGGCGCGTTTTCCCTATTTGGGGGCGATCGTGCTTTCATGGCTTACACCAGTTAAAACAAGTTATTTTCTGAATATGGAAATCGCGCCTGGCGCGATTTTTGTGTGAATATAATTCTAGTATGAAAGTCGAAAGCAAGATAGATTATAAAATAGCAAATTGCGCCTGGCATGCTTTGGTTTATGTTAAGCTTGAATTATTTTGATGTTTTATGTTTAAGTTTCTAACATTGTATTTTTTGCAGCCACACATATATCAGTTGCGGGACGCTCGTAACCAGTGGATAGAATATGGGAAATTAATGCCGACGAGATAGGGTTAATCCAAAAGTGTCAAATTCAAACTGCTAGAAAGGACACTGTGCCAGACCATTATACAGGACAAAAGTAAGGGTATCAGGTCCAAGAAAAAGAAAGGAGATGATAAAGGAGATGGCTCAAACACTCAGGCGGTGCCCCCAAAGGATGCATGTAAGATAATATTTTTGTCCGACTCGGTTTGGGAAAAATGGAATACGGAGAAGAAGTTATCTTCATCTTCGATATTCGAGGCACAGAGATGAGGAAGGCACAAGGGTTGGATGATGCAGAGTTTATATCGGTCCTGGACAGGTGCATCAGGAAAGAACTCATGTACAAGAAGACTTCTACTGCGAAGGACGTGGCATCATTCGTAGAAACCTGCAACGAGCTAAAAAATATAAGCGTCTTGAAGAAGGCAGTTGGAGAAGAATTACAAAAGCTTAAAGGAGAGTTAACATTGTTGGAGATAGGCCTAATGGAGAAATATAATGTATCACGAGATGACCTCAAGAAGTATGTTTTCCGGTCGAAGGACTGTGTGAAATAGCAGAAGTCTACATGAAGGTGGCATCGAATTTGAAAAGAAAAGTTGCTTTAATGAAGCTAATGCCATTAGATGCATTCCCGTTCTATTACCAAGTGTCCACTAAGTGTGCACTACTGGACATCGGTGATAGTCCAATCGATATCACTCTTTTGTTTTGGATAGCCGAGGCACAAGATGGTCACATGAAGACTACAGTACCTTCTATAACACGTGCATTGGTTATACCACAGAGATGCATTATACCATCGTAACTGTTTGCCCCTCTGACATGTCCTATGCACATTCTCTATCTGTTGCAAATGACTTAGGATATGTTAAGGCAATACGGCAACCTGTAATGATAGCGAAAATCAAGGATAATGATCTCACTGCTGAAACTAAGATCTTGCATGTGCTAGTCGTCATGATAGAGTCATGATAGACGTTGTTGAAGATAAGGAGTATGAAAAGCATAAGGGGAAACTAGAAGACGAGAAACTAGCATGGCACTGGTATCGGATTGATCACTTCTGAAAAATGTCTTTTATGTTGAGCAAGCTACTGAAGATAAGGGGAAGGGTAAAGTTGTAGATCTGGAGGAAGAGAAAGAGGAAGAGGAAGAGGAAGTAGTGGAAGATGCACACCCCGTCCTTGGACAACACATCAAGTATGAGATGCTGACGACACAAAAAGGAAAGATGAACAAGAACGGGTTCTCAATGGCTTTTGCTCAGTATCCCATTGAGGCATTTTGTCCCTTAGATACAACGTGCTGGGAATTTCATGTCGATCGAGAAGCCTTGAAGTCATCTAGGAAATGCCAAAGCGTTGTCTCCGATGATCAAGAACAGGACTTCCTAGAGCATTTCTATGAAGAAATGTTGGAGCTAGCACCTAGAGGTCCAATATGTAATGCTTTTGATATTAAGGCTTCGACCTCTAAAGCCGATGTACCGGAAGACCTTGCTACTGAATGAGAGACTATGAAAAAGAAGATGGAAAGCATGAAAATGGATTTCGCCAATATGCAGAATACGGCCCCGGATGTTACTATCAATTTTTCCACCGTTCCACCGCCGAATGTAGAAACCCCTCAAAATGAAAATGAAGAAGAAGCTGAAAATGAAGACAAAGAGGGTTCCCAGTCTGCAAGTTCAAGTTTATCCAGGCTTGTTTAAGTTCAAGTTCAACTGTCTCCAGGCTTGTTCTTCTTATTGCACTTTTATGTTTGTGAATGCGTTTGTGTGTTTGTATTATATAACTCTACAAAATATAGATTTTTTTTTTGAAACTATTACAATGCTCTAGTAATAGAAGTATCCTACATCACATGACTAGATGCTACTATTCTTCTTTATCCTCACATGGTGCTCCAGATATCCTTTCAATCATGAACAACCCATGCTTTAGATTCTATATAAGATGTATCACCACATCGAAGGGATCAGGATAATTGCATGGATGATTCATAGCAACAATGGTTAGCCAATCTTCAAGGACTATACCAAGCCGACGGCACTACAGAGGTCGTTATGATTCATACTACACCTAATGGTATCTTGATCATTATCCATGTAGTTACCACAAACAGGCGAAGGCTGAGATCATAGTTATGAAACACGGCCGTTTCGGTCGTGTACCACCACTGCAATAATTTTTTCAACAAAACTGTTGCCAACACGGGAACGTTGCCAATAGAAAATTTTTGATATGCCATGGTATGAGCAGTGGCCAGTGGAAACACGTACGAAATGGGTTTTGCCGCGGCCTTATCTGGAGGGGATGTTGGACGAGGCCTTCTAAGTTATTTCGATGTGCAAGTTGGTCGTTCATGGAATATAGAAATATGCAGGAAGTTTTGAAAGTTGTACCTGAGTTAAACAGAGATTGGTTGTATGTCTGGGATCAAATGCGTTTCGTTTAAAAACCGAATGATCCTTCGGGCAAAAATATATTTGTGAAATGCTTGCGCACAATGATGGATGATCTAGGTATAGAGGATAAAAAAGACATCATCGTGGTTGATGATGACACCTTGAAGTGTTTATTTTCAATCAATCACAGTCGTTAATCCACCATCCTATCATCCAAGCAATTTTAGTACAGATGACTCTGTACTTCGTTTTGTCAGTATCCTACAGAACAGGGATAGGTTCCGTACGTATAAATGCTAAGTTCCAGACATATAAAGTCCAAAAATACATATTTTACAGTAAAATACATATAGAAAGTATTTTATGCTCGCCGGCCGGAAAAAAATATTCGCGTAAGAGAAGTCTCGACTTCGCTTACGTGAAAATATTTTCGCATAAGCGAACCTGCCAACACAGGCAGCAAAAAAGTTTGCGTAAGCGGAATGTTGGTTTCCCTTACATGGAAACTGCTACGCGTAAGCGTAGCTGTTATTCCGCTTACGCGAAGTTTGGCAGGCGGCATCAAAGCGGCGGCGCAAGAACATTCTTTCGCGTAAGTGAAGCTAGAAGTCCGCTTACGCGAAAATATTTTCGCGTAAGCGGACCTGTTATTTCGCTTACGCGAAGTTTTCGATATATATTTTTAGGGCAGAAAATTTTGGTTTGCACTTTGAATCGGCGAGTTTCCAAGTGCCTTCTTGTTCTGTGCATGTTTTTTTAGTTTTGTCCAGTCTTTAGGGTTTTGTTTTTTGGTTTTTTAGGGTTACTGCCTTCCTACTGTGGTTTTTTGTTTCTTTTAGAGTCTAGGTCGAGTCCGTAGTCAGGCTCTTGGCTTGTTGCCCCCCTCCATTGATGGGCTGTGACGATGGCGAGCGCCGTGGTCTATGGGTGAGGCCATGCTATTTTTCTAGATGAATGAAACTGAAAGAAATGAAAAAAATTGATAATAACATACAAGAAATTAAAGAAAAAAACTTTTTTGTGCAGTTTTGTTAGAGACGAAAAGTCTAGCTGTATTTTTTTTTTTTTTTTTGTTGCTTCTTTTAGAGTTTCGGCTGAGTCCGTAGTTAGGCTCTTGGCCTGTCGCCCCCCTCCATTGAGGGGTGCGACCATGGCGAGCGCCTTTGTCTATGGATGAAGCCAGGCTAATTTTTTAGATGAAACTGAAAGAAATCAAGAAAAAAGAACTTTTGTTGCCTTTCTGTTTATGGACAACTGTATATCAATAGGGAGTTGAACCAAGAGAGATTTAGTATAAATAGTCGTTTTGGGGATTCTGAGGCTGAGGACATTTCTCTCGCCGAGGTGTGCGACGGTTTGAACGTGCCATGCCGACGGTGGGCGTCATTGCCAATGCCGAGGATAGCTAGGGGCTGCCTTTCTTCGAGCTGTACGGGTTTTGCCTTGCCAATGCCGCTGTTGACTTCAGTCACGCTGTGTTGAAAGGTGGGTGGTGGACACTCGGCGAAGGACAGGAAGATATATTAGTAGAATATACTCTAGTTCCCGATGGTGCGGTTGACGAAAGTCCAGCACTCTCACTGGGATGGCATATATTTAAGTATTCGCTTTGGGCATGTCTTTTGAAAAGCATGGCCCCGGTCAAGTGCATATGTGTTGACTTTGCCAAGATCTAAGAGAGCTTTCGCATGGAGTCAGTAGCTGGGTCAGATCACAAACTGTCCCATTGAATGAGAACTTTGGGGTCTAAGTTTACCATCACTCGTTTGACCTGAAGACTAGTGGATAACTAAGTTTGCCGTCAATCGTGTAACTTGAAACCTAGTGGCTAGCTTGAATCTTGTAGACTTCCTTTATTCAGTAGAGAAAGTGATTTAGTTTATGGTTTCGACATCGAGTGGCTAGCTTGAATCTTGTAGGGTTCCTTTATTCAGTAGAGAAAGTGCTTTAGTTTATGGTTTCGACATCGACAATTTGTTCCCAGACCTTTAGGTAATTTTGCTGCTTGACTACTATTAGATAATAGACACAATATGTCGCAACGTAGAAGCACATCTCGCCAATCACGAAGCACATCTCGCCAATCACAAGGCGGTGATGATGACGTGTAGGGTAGCGCGTCAAACTTGAATGCTGGCGACAGCTTTGTAATGCCCGCCCTCCCTATGTATGAGGAGGTCGCATCACGTCAAACATCACAACGACTGGAAAGAGTAACAGAATATGTCAAAGCTAACGCGCGGCGTGTACAAGAGCTTGCCAGACTGAGAGCAATGGAGCAAGCTTTCAGGAGGCCCGGTGCTACAATCACGGACGTCCACAATGCTGCCATTGAGCCAGGCGTCAGCAATGTCCTGGGAGGGGCAGACAACGACGAGATAGAAGCAGTGATCACCAAAAATGTTATTGACACAGAATGGCCTTCGGAACGAGGCAAGTACAAACCGCACGAGTGCAGGAGACCCGAGGTGCAAGCACATGCCTTGGAGAGGTGGGTCCAGGTGAGGGGAAACATGGTGAAGAACCATGAGTTCAACATGGCCTACGTGAAACAGGTGATGTACGAGTTAACGAGGCACGTGCCCGTCAACTATGCCAGCAAAGTGGCACTGGCAGTAGCAAGCGGGTGAAGGCAGCGAGAGAGGAAGTGGGTGTCGAGGGTGATGAACCAGTCACCATCACATACCTGGTCCCCGAAGCTATCAAGCTCTTGGACATGGTGTCAATTGCTTCGGCAGATGCAGTCACGGAAGAGGAGAACATTAGAGCACAGTTGCAGAATGAGAGAGCCCGCAACATGACATTGTCAGAGGAGCACGTGCGTTTGAACGGGTGGGCAAATGCATATGACAACATGGACGCAGAGCCAGCGAATGAGAAGAATCAGCTAGAAGCAATGCGACGAGAAAATGCATTGTTGAGAGGTGTCAATGAGCACCTGCAAACTTTGACCAGGCCTCTGCACTCTGACCCGCTCAGGGTTTCAACGGAACGGACCCATCCGCACCTACCACGCGATTACATATACGACAGTAATTGGGAAGAGATGAGGAATATGGACAGTAGAGATTGTGCACAGTGCTGCCATAGACTAGCTCAAGTTGGGTGGTATACCCTCGGGTGTGGACACAAACTGCACCTGTTCTGCTTGTTAGAATGCATGCATACCAGTAGGTTCTGCCCAACAGCATGTGGGTTTATTAGCCGAGCTTCAGTATGCCACACTGAATATGCACGACAAGATGCCTCCACTACCGCCCCTGGTCGCCCGCAAAAGAGACGGATGGAGGCATACCTTTGAAAACCAGCATGAGAATGACCTTTGGAGGGGCGTCGAGGAGCCCCCGCAAGGCGAAGAAGTTGTTGACATTAATAGGCACCTGCCTCCGAGCCCAGGACCCGCGGGTGACAGAGCTCCAAACATTGATCCCCTACAACCAGACAATTTTGATCCCCTGCAACCAGGCAATTTTGATCTCCTGCAACCAGATAATTAGATGGTAAACTTGAACGGTCCTCCAGTTGATCTTCCGGACAATATTTTTGATTACTAGACTGTTGTGAAGATATATTAACGACATTTGAATGGTGATGTACATGTTTGTGGACAATATTTTGCTAACCCTTGAATTTGAACTATTAATGTTGACTTTTATAGAATATGAATGTTGACTTTATAGAATATGAATGTTGCTACAATTAAGATTGTGATTGACACTAAACTGTCAGGAAGTGGGCACCAGGGAAACGTGTCGACTAACAGGGTGAGCTTTGTTCCACCCCACTTTGGCCGCCTCTTTTGCGTCAATGCAACTAAGTTAGTTACTTTGCTACATGACATAAAGAGCCACTATAGGTGACGTGGAGCATAACTTGTTCCTTCCGAAGGTGGGAGCAATCCAACCTATGCAAGCTGCCGCGTTAACATCAGAGGTGAGAGCAGGCGGACGGGCGAATAAATATAAGTAGAGTGGCGAGTGGGTAGGGGCACCGTGGCTAAGGGATTGGATGCACTTGCAGACAGTCTCTTTCCTAAATTAGGACATCTTAGGCTAGAGTCCGAGGCTCCCACTGCTGATCCAACAGAGGCTCCATGCGAAAGCGACCCCATTGATGAGAACTTTGAGAAGCTTAGATACTATGTAGCTACACCTGCTGTTTGTAGCCGTAAACAGGTGTAGCTACATAGTATCTAGGCTTTTCAAAGTTCTAGATACATGGAACAAAGCCGTAAACAAGTGTAACTACTTAGTACTTAGGTGAGATTTGCAAATCTTTAGGAGGGAGCCTTCGCTATGGAGTGAATGGCCGGGTCCAGGGATAGGTTCAATACGACATACGTATTATATGCCAAACGTATTTTATGTATGATACGACAACTTTTTTAAGTATAAAACGTCAAAAATACGGCTAAAAAAAAAATCCGGCCCGGAAAATTTTCGCGTAAGCGAAGCTTCGAGTTCGCTTACGCAAACACATTTCGCGTAATCGAACCTTTTAGTTCGCTTATTCGTTTTTTTTTTTTTTTTTTTTTTTCCGCGTAAGCGAAACAGACGAAAAACTTTTTGCGTAAGCGAGTTGTGCTCTTCGCTTACGAGAAATGTATTTTTTTGGTTTAGTTCACAAAAGTGAATCAAAATGATTTACATTGCAATATTCAATTTAGGGTTTTACATAATGAATCAATTTTTTTCAATATCAATTTTTTTCACTTTTATTATGGTATACAATGAGGGTCAGTCCGCATGGTGTCAAGTAGCTGGTTTAGATCAAATGTGCGATTCTTGTCACTCATCGGAGATTCAGCACACTGCTTTAAATAATCTCACATGTTCTGAAACTTCCGAGTTTCTTCGGTGTTGCCCATAGACTCCATGATGGAGTGCTTACGACCAAAATCAGCCAGGTACCACACAAAGTAAGCTTCCCCTGTAAGGTCAAAGTCAAGTCAAGTCA
>JAANSK020032688.1:0-17769 GCA_011763485.2 Isoetes engelmannii
TCCGTATAAGGGATAAGTTCTCTTGACCCTATGCACGCACATGCCATATAGACTTTATATTAGCTGCACCCCCCGGGCTAATACCACATTTTTAGAATAGAACTGCTCAGAACTGAAAGAACATGCTTGTAACTTTTTCACAGACCTGGCCATAGCCTTGATGACTGGCTATTGGCTATACTAAGCTAATCACCTCAAAAGCATCGGAAAGAATGCTGCTAATTAATCATGGTCTGAACTTAGACGAGAACCTTAAGAGCAGCGGCCATGTTTCCAAGGAGCCCCCTGTTGCAACAAACCCACTACAGACTGGAACCAACATACCTTCTGAATTCGTAGGCATAGCTTTGAGAAGATCGGCAACAGCATTTTGCTGCTCTTCCAGCATCGCATCTCCATTATGGAAGCTCCGCTCAACGGGCGGCGACCACCGCCGCCCTAAAGAAAAACCCTAAATATCCCTTCCGGTAACCATTGTTGTATCTTGTTTGGCTACAAGTCCATCAAAGAAGTTGGCTTCTAGTAAACACCTCATAGGAAGAGATCATGTAATGTGCCATCCGAGGGGTTCGAAATGAAACCGTGGCATTCTGTAACTTAAAACAAGGAGATGCCAATGTGCAAGCACTTGATCGACATCATAGTCCCCTTGCTTTGTGAATGAAGCACATAGGAATTAGGTTAGTCATATACCATGGTGACCAAAGGCAATCACTGCAAACATCAAGTGAAGTCTTTTGATACATGGTTTGTTTTGCAGGTATACCTTTCATTCTAGCTGCTTTTGTAACACCCCATGATCCAAATTCAAGGCCTTCATGCTCATAACGATGATGAGATCTATGCAATTAAGAAAATAAGAGCTTGTATAGTCTTTGTATAGTTGAGCTTCTAGGCAGCATCATTAGGAGTTATGAATTATGACTCAGAAATATTTGGCTAATGCAACGATCCAAAGTTGGATGTCATGTGGACGTTAGGTTTACCCGAGTGTGTGTGCAAAGTGCATGTGCAACTATCATGTGGATTCTCTTGGATATGTTTACCAAGTGTGCCTGCGCAAACTTGTTAACCCAAGTGCGCAAAGTTGTTTACCCAAGTGTGCATGTGCAACTTAGCACTTGGCATGTAAGGAGAGATTGATTCAAGTGGCTACACAATGAACGTATACCTTAGAACTAGTATTCATTTTAATCTCTATCAAATCAAAAAAGCACTATGAGCAGCCGATGAGGCCACCAATGGAACAGCCGATTCACCTTGGTTGTTTAGGAAACTAACACGATGCTACCCTCATATGCTTCCACAAAACACCATAAAAACAAACTGTTGCACCGTTCCCAAGATGATCAAATCGATAACGTTATCCCAACAATGACATCAAAGGGCGTCTCACATTCTTCAGCCACACAGGATACCAGCAGCCGCATTTTAGACAACTTGCTCGGATATGCAGGAGGTACACCATTCACAACCCTCTCGACCTCCAACACAACATACTCGATCAATTTCTAAAAGCCTTCTAAGTCGACCATTCTCGGAACAATAGCAGACTTCTCACCAAAACTTGCATTCTTTCAAGTTAAATATTTCAACTCATAAATTGTGCTCATAGCAATCTTACAGTCCAAGATTTTTCCAACATAGCAATCTTACACCAAGTTTTTCTCTAGCAGTTCAAGCAAAAATATGTCATAAAACATGAGCTGTTATTTTGCACTAGATATAGTTATGTCAATCAATTGTCCCATAATATGAACCAGTCCAATGCATAATAAAACAGATTCTCATCAATGTAACAATGACTATTTGCCCTAAATTAAAAAGCACTAGGTTCTTTTCTCATAAAGCTGCACTCTTGTAGACAAGGTACATCTGAATTGCAACACTGCTTACCAGGAACCATTCCAACCTCTGATAGCAATTCTCCAAACGGACTAAATTGAAAAGTTATTTTCCGTAACTGGCATGCTGTCCAACAATGGATAGTGAATAATGGATACAGCTACAAGCTTGTGGAACTCCACCTCTACAAATATAAACTGAATAACGTTCGCTAACAGAAAACTTCACATATATGGAAATAACTTACCATTCAGTCATACAAAAAAAGCACACACATATCAATCCACGTTCAGGGGCAACCCCCCAGTGTACAAGTGCCTTGTTTACTGTAGCCCCATTGCCAGATGATATTTTATATCCAGAGGGAAAACACGGGGAAAAAAAAACAAAAATCATTTACTTTATTATCTCCCATGGGGACAATCAAATTACAATTCTAATCCAATTACAATTTTACATATGCGCATTCAGATATGCGCAACAATGTGTAATCTGTCATCGCCCGTGTAGGACACTATGATAAGCAATATTACAGTCAAAGCCCCCTTACCACAGGGCCCGATCTCTAAAAATGAAGGCTTGAACTTGTAAGGTAAGGGGATTTGTCAGATTGACAATATGATTTTTTGTCAAATCCTGACGATGCAATGAATGGAAGTTGAACCACCCCAAAAAATCGCCAAAAATCTTCTTTGCATCTAGACACAATGTGAACCCATCGGAACAAACGCATAAATAGAAGCCAATGAAACTGACACATCTTCCTTGTGAATATGCCAACTGCAGCTGCATATGACATCTGAAGACCGTGAAAGCAGCATGGCACAGGAGAACTTCTTACTGGCAACTGTACAAAACATAGTATAGAATGCCATGCACTGACATACTTCACAATCCTAATCTGCTGACAATGCAACCTTTCGAAACATCTGCTTAAAGGCCATCAGGTCATGGTACATCACAGGAGGATAGAACATAAGAGTACTTGGAGCCCTGAAATCACACTTGTGGTTTAATCAGCCTGCGGTTGCAAGAAATGAAATGCTGCATTATCCCGCAGCAATGGTGGAAGAGCAATCTCAGATAGATCAACTTCCCGCACAGATTTTGAAATATCATCCACAGAGAAAGGAATGCTGCACAAGAACGGATTACTAAGCCATGCTACAAATTGTAAATTTCTGAACTATAAAACATGTCATAACATTGCTTACCTAGAGTCATCATCAAGCAAAAATGAGTTGCTTACTGCACTATTAGAATCCTCGGTCATCAAAACTCTCATACTAGCAATGACCTGTATATAGAGAATCCGTACCAATTACAAAACATGCCCATAATACAGGAATATCAGCAGTTCTGTACCTCAGGCGATACACTATGAGTACCATACTTGTCATCCCAATACATCGTACTGATGCGATAAAGCTGTTGTATACTAAGGACCTGCAAAGGTAGAGATAAGTAAGAACCTCGGGCTGAAACATAAGAGAACCTCGTGACAGTTACCGGGCATAAATCATGGGTGATCTCATCAAGGGATTTCTTTGGTTTTTGATGTATTACCTGCAGCAAGGATAATTAGTTTGGCATTGATATCTAACAGTGGAAAGGGATGTCAAAGAAGAAAACCCTGAATTAATTAATGTGCAGTTAGTCAGACGGAGATCTCTTACTAGAAAACCAACTGCTTGTCTGATGTATTTCAGTTCATCCCAGCAAGAACCTGCATACTGCATCAAAAGAATAATAATTTACTCAGTTCTAGAAGTCAACGCGACGGTGTTTAAGAGAAGAACAAGATTCATGCGACCCTACCTGATCAGATGCTTCATATATCCAATGTTCCAATTCTGCAAGACCAGCCTTCACATATTCACCATTGCTGAAGGAACAACATTCACGCCGCAACAACAAACTACAGAAATTGAAGCGGTTAGAAAAAAAAGATTACACCCTTCCACTTGACCAACTGTTCCTGAATCCTGACCTGTTGAATAACTGAACATTGATAAATGAAAATATCTGGGTGAAAAGCTTGCGGACCAGAAAAGGTGGTACCTACAAGACAAGGTTAATCATAAAATGGCCGCAATGGTTGCAAATACATCCACAGAAGATTCTCATTTAGGTCATATACTTACATGATTGGCCCGCAGTGTATTTAATAAACTAGTCAGACTCTTGATAATGCTATGCCAGTGACTGCTCAATGTTTGTTGCGCAGCCGTGGTCAAACTTGGTGACCTTGAAACTGTTTTTCCAAGGCTTGTCCTCGACGTGCGGGGTGCCTGACAAGATCTAACCTCTAAGCAATGTGCTAAGGTAGGGCATATTCATCCAACCTCAATTTGATAAACATACCTGAATACACAGGCTAAGAAGAGGGGAAATCTCTTTTTTCAAGTTATCTCTTATGATGCCGTAAATCTTCTCCACATAGGCCGTGAGCTGCTGCTTGAATAATAGAGCAGGATATTTTGCTTCAACCTGCCTTGAAACTTCTAGGCCTCCAATAATTCCCCCATTACCAAATGGTGTATTTCCCGACGGAGAAGAACGGAACCCCTGGCAAGCATGTCAGAGTAAGGAAAAAATTGCAACATTTGGCAACAGTATTTGTATAAAAGCTTGCTAGCATCTTACCTGTGTCATCCTACCAAACAGAGTTACAGATCCTGGACGACGTCTTTGATGGCCAATACCAGCTGCTCCACTAGCCTTAAGTGTCCGCTGCAGTAGGAAGAGCAGCGTCGAAGTGTTTGACAACCAATACGCGAGCACATCATTATTTTCCTGGCTCTGCATTGTGAAGGTCCATTTGATTAACTTGCACAACATCCAGAGAACATAATAAACATGTCTAAGATATTATTCATTAACTACCTTCGTAAAACCAAATTACTGATCTGTAAGATACCATATCCAAGTCATTACCTCAATAGCAGTGCCAATGGTCTGAATGATTCGATCAAATACGTTTGTCCTTTCAGCTTCAAATGAGCGCCACTGAAGAAGGCATTTGTATAGTAGGCAAGCTGCAACAGGCCTGTCCTGACTGAAACCAACATCTTGCATGACACATTGGAGGAGAGCATCTTGGTTTTCCTGTTGTAAACAAATAAGATTAAATTTTCCAACAGTTCCTAAATTGATCTATAGAAACCATATCCTGCCACAAAACAACTGGCCACACTCAAGGTCAGACCAACCTGCTGTCTGTCAATCAACTGCTTCTGTCGCCTCTGCTCAGTTTCTGGGTTTTCCTTCTCAACATGAGTAGTAGGAGGTGTTTCCTGTCATGAACAAGCAACAATTAAGAACCACACTAAATTCACATTGTTGGCCAACTGCGACTAAAGTTCCAAAGCAAAGATAAATAAAGGCTTTAAATTCTGTAACTTACAAGAACATTTCTGTGTTCTCCGTTTGCAACATGAATGTTCTCTGGTGTCCTCTGAAATTTTGAAGAACCAACAGGTGAGATGCAAATAGCAAATAGAAAAGAACACCAGCTATACCTGGAAGACGGTAGTCTTGAAGCGGCCAGTGAGACCCTTTGTTGTTGGCGAAATTGCAAGTGCTTGCTGTCGAAGGACCTGGTTTTCAGATTCCAGATTGGAGAGCTTTTCTTCTAATCTGGGTCGCAGCAATAACAATAATTAAGTCATCTTCCTTTGGTCAAATCTACAATGTAAGTTAAATTATAAGCTCTTGAGAACAGACGGCAGGAAAAGAAGCAATAAAGATATGAAAAGCATAATGAGAAAGTATAACATATGCCATTAATGGACCTGCAGATTCCCAGCCTAACAAACAGGCAGAAGCAGGCTTGTGGGAGAGGTGACAGAGACATCTCAGTTCTCATTACTATAGCACATCAAATACCTTTACAAAGCGGCTGCGTATTGGAATTACAATCTTGTATACAATCAAATCAGACACTAGGGGTGTAGAAGAAAAACCCTTAAATACATGTACAAAACAAATACCTTTGCACAACTTCCTGTAAGTTCTCAACCTTGGCCTCAGTCTCTGCCAACTTTTTATGGACTCCCTCTTTCTCTTGAGAAATTACTGCAAGTCTTTGATCTGCATCGTTTGCTCTTGCTTCCAGAGAAATAACCAAACCCTGCTCGAATCCCCACACACAGAGGTGAGTCTCAGAAAAACTCCAAATTCGTTATTCAAATCGTGAAAGATTCATCTCAGGAAAACTATAATGGCCCTAACCATAACTTGACCAGACAGAAAAGCTCAAGCCTACTTATCACATGATTGGGCATAACGCAACAAGAATACCTCTAACTTGGAGTTCTCAAGTGTCATTTCCTGAATTTTAGCATTAGTGGCTTCAAGGGCAATTGTGTCGCGGGCAGAAGTAACAGCTAACTTGTTTTGTTCACGTTCCACAGTTAGCATTTCATTTAATGAGTTTACTTGAGACTGCATCTCTTGTAAAGCAGACTGTAACTTCTGAATTTCCTGTGTCTTTGCCTCCTCGACATCAACCTGGAAAAAGTCACCACCAAAAGGCAACGTGAAACAAGAGCCATAAAGCAAACCTGTTAATGCATGGACTGCAGGAAACTTACACGCATACGCTTCTCAAGCTGTAAACGCCAGGTAAGTTCTTCACAGCGTTTCTCTAATTTTGTCTTTGCTTCACGCAACGCACCTGTTTCTTTTGAAGCCTGCACACCGGACATGTAAAAATCTCAAAAGATTGGCTTGTGCAATCATTTGTCAGAATCAGACATAAAAATATTTGACAATAATTAACTATTTCATCAACCGATTAAAAGGACGAGTCAGTACGGCCTTGAAAAGATTTTAGGTATGTGTCCGCAAGAGAAGGTAAATGGAAAGCTCTACATAAGCAACAGCAGCTGGCAACTTGCCATTTTTGCTAGCATAGCAAGTTAAAGAGAAACCATCTTGGCTGGCACACATATTCTTTAAACTCGAAGGTCTAATACTCCTGGATAAGTACATTTTGATCCTTTTAAATTTTTTGAAACCTTGAAAGTCTAGCTTGCCTCGTGGAATGCATTCCTTAGCTTAAAATATCTGAAGGTTTTGAGCTATTAGGCTATCTTTATTTGTTATGTGTCTTTCTAAATCAGTTTTGACCCATCTGCACAAAAACAACAGTAAATATTATCTTCTCTAGTCAAAATCTGCTAACAAATGTTTGACTACTTGATAATTGCGACTGAGGACCACTACAAAGAAAGAATACTCCACAAATTGCAACTGGAATTTTTTTAAAAAGATCTATTACCATCTTGAGCTTCCGTAACTCTTTCCTTGCTCTTAGACCCCTCCACATGCATTGGAATGTGATTGCTGCCTTACGCAATTTCTTATAATAAGATCGTGCTCTATAGCCCCGCCACCTTGCCTGGATGTTGAATGCTTTGAGTCCACAAGTATCTTAACTAGTTACAAAATTCATACAGCAGTACCTGGATAATGATAGCTGCCTTGGTTTGTTTTCGGACACGGTATTCTCTGCGAGCAAACATTCCACGCACCCCTGCCTGTATGACTATTGTTGCCTTCTTAATCTTTTTATATGCTTTCTCCTGCTGCCATCTGCGTACGTGCTTCTGGATACAGATAGCGGCTGCTTCTTTCCGTTTGCTTTCATATATTTTTCGAGCAAGCCGCCCTATGGAACACATCCACAGAGAAATTAAGCAAACATTTTTCTAATGTGGACATTTACATCATCAAAAAGACTATCACACCTCGCCAATGGGCCTGGATAGTAATAGCAGCCTTGCGCATTGCTTTAAATTCTTTGCGTGCAAGGTATGTACGAACTTGACGTTGTATGACTTTTGCAGCTTTGCAAAGCAGTTCGGCTCTCCGGGCATCCAACTCAGCCATTTGCCCTGCTCTAAGGAACACTTTGTTCTTCCCAATCTGCATGAGCAAGAAATACTTCTTAGGGTTTTCCAATGACATTCTTGAGCACTTAATACTATACACTGAAGTTCAAACAAAATCATATCATAGATGTAACTACAGCATTTGATTAAAAATACTCCAACTTACAAAAATATTAGTCTATACCTGATAGTTCTTGAGGTTCATCTTCTGCAAAAGCTTCTCTGTTGCCACCTTCTCATCATATCTGAAACAAAAAGACAAGTTACACATATTGCTTGCGTGATTTACTCAGATGGCCTATTTACTATCCAACTATAAAGTAAGATATTGTCCCATGAACACACCGTCCATCGAGAAGCTCCGGGGCTAGAAGTCCAAAACGGTCTAGAAACTCATCAAAAGTTCGACGTGTTGGGTATCCAGCACAGCTGATTCTTACTGCCTCCAGTACACCCTGTGAAATTTATTTTGAAAATGACGCATTTTAGCAGGAATAACTCGACAAAAGATTGCCATGTTTAAGAAACACTTACACCACATCGGAGCTGTTGAAGGACATTGACATTCTCAAAACGGCCTGGTTTGTTGAACATATTTGGCTTCACGCATCTGATATAATGCGGCTCCGTAGAGTTCAATGTCTCCATGAGCAAATGAAGTTGTTGCTGAAATATTACAGTGTTGATGTTATACACAGATTATGCCAGCTATTTGAATAGGATCAAGCAAGTTGAAACATTTGGTGAAAGCAAATACATGCCATTCATACCTTAAAACTAGTTCCAATAGAGGAGAACTTATATGAAGATTTTAATGTATCAGCTGATATAGGAAAGAGAGAGCAAACAAAGGAACATTTAGATGATCCCAACAATGCTTGATGCTCAGCAACAACATAATCTTTGTTTTTATCCAGAAACAGGTCCGTCTGATAGGTAACCTAAAATGACCAAGGAAACAATATGTAAAGCAGATTTTAAGACATGCTATAGTAAAACAAAAACATGAGGTGCAAATATTCCTCACCTCTCCTGCATAGTGTGCAACTGTAAAGTCAGTTTGAGAAAGTTTTGGCTTGCTAAATCGCTTGTTGTTTCTAAATGTCTGGAAAAGTTTTGTAGAGAATGTTTCATGTGTTGATTTAGGAAACATACTGCCCAGAAGAAGACAGCAATTAGGTTCAAGCTCTCACGAGAATAATCAGTAAATCAACGGTTCGCAACTTTTTTTTGCCTAATGCACGAACACACAACATGCACACATTGAGCAGAAAAACAAATCATCAATTACATACCAGGCCTCGTCCAGCAATGCAATTATACCAAGCGGTTTCTGCAAGCATCAAAGTTCAGTAACCAAGTGTAAGCTTAGAGATCACTTTCAATCAAATAGGATAATAAAGGACAACACTCTGGTTCATACATCATGTAAGCTCTCTTTGACATGTTACAATACATACAGAAACAAAGAGTTATATTAACAGCTACTAAGAAACGGTTATGATAGCTTAATCATTTATTGGAGGAACCAGAGGTAGCATGTGTCATTGCATCTTCAATAGCAATCCCAAGTGACAATTTTAATAACGAATGCATAAGCGAAACTCCAAATCATAAATAACAAAATAAAGACTTTATGCACATGAATCATGAGCAGAAAAATACTCAGAACTAGAAAAAAAGGAATCTTTTAATGTTTGTGCTATCAATTCTCGGGTTCTCTTCTGAGTAGTATGCTTACATGATTCATATCAAAGTATCTAGGAGTTATACACACCTTCTCAATAAGATCTAGCACATCTTGATTATCCACAAATTCTATGTAGCTCCAATTAATAGCTTCCTTTGTATACTCCTCCTGCTCCATTTTAAATACATGCTGGAAAGATATAATATAAATTCAGCCGCCCATGCCCCTATAGTATGAAGCTTTACTGAAGTATAGAACCTAAAAACTCATTACCATGTTGTCTTGCATGTACCTGATTGAAGTGCTGTTGTAGTTTTTCATTTGCAAGATTGATACAAAACTGCTCAAAGCTGTTCAAACATAAGTCGAAGATCATATTTCTAGACACAGATTGATAATATTATGATTTACAGCGTCTGCAAAATTATACGCAATCACATGAAAAAATGTGGAGCACCCAATATTCTTATGGTAAGGATGAAATTTGACAAATATTTTCCAGGGTGCAAACTTGCCCATCAAACAAATGCCATGGTTCCTTGATGCATATTAAAACTGTGCACAGAGGGAAGAAGGTGTAAACATCTTTGGGGAGAAATGCCTATACAAATTCTGGGGAGCCTAGAGAATAGGGAGAACAATGATGGCAGTTAAATCTAGTTGGACTATCCCACAAGATCATAATCATGCTGCATAACATGATTCATCCAGCACCTGAATGACATGGAACTAACCTGTTGCTTTTGAAACTTTCA
Organism: Isoetes engelmannii; assembly: GCA_011763485.2. Taxonomy (NCBI): domain Eukaryota; kingdom Viridiplantae; phylum Streptophyta; class Lycopodiopsida; order Isoetales; family Isoetaceae; genus Isoetes; species Isoetes engelmannii. The sequence continues at coordinate 10,188 of JAANSK020032688.1, forward strand.
AACCCATAAATATCAAGCACCCCTATCAATGTTTTGGACTCAGGATCCTGTCCAATGGACTTGTTGACCTTATCAACCAGCCTGAACAATACGGAGACCACCATCAGATTAAGACACATAAACCACCATGAAAAGAAAATACCAGTCAAAGAGCCTTGAGTATATGGTCTTGGCTAAGGTGTCACGGTTGATTGTTGCAGAAGATGGATCAAGAGACTTCGTGATAGTTTCATCACGTGTGACAATAACACGTGTGCAAAGAGAATCCTGCAGGCCCTTAGCATCACACCTGTAAACAATGAAAATTAGCAAAGAAGACCACCACAGGAATATGTTCTGTAAACTTACATCAGCAACTCTGCGGCAGCATTAAGATGAAATGTGGATTTTTCATCTTTTAGTATTGAGGAATCAAACTCCTTTCCATTAATAAATTCGACATTTCCTAAATGCAAGATTGATGCAATTACTCGGAAGATTGCTTCCTGCTTGTGGAAGGAGGCAAAACCAGCATTAGAACTTGACCATTAGTAAGAGCAGAAAGAAGCACCGGGTCCTAGGTACAACCTGCTCATCCTCACTGATTCCAACAACATCCATGGCTCTCCTTGTTTTCAAATATTCCCTGTGGTTGTTTACACCATTCAACTCATAGCAGTTGCTTTGATTTAAATAGTGGAAGCTCTTTATGTCTCCCAGTTTGTATTTTTCTGCATCCTGAGACAGAAAAAATCCATCAAATACCATCCCTTGCTAACAACTTACTAAAAGTGTTTGTAGTGCAAGCAACCTCTGAAGATGCGCAAAGCTGATAAAAGCAATGATAATTTCGTTCTGGATCTGAAATCTGTACAACACGAGATCTCTCTAAAAGATATGTTCTCACAGCAGCACCTGATATCCGACCACTCTTATCAAACTGAATTTCAACAAACTTCCCAAAGCGGCTGCACATAAAATATAAATGCTTATAAAGGCAGTGAAGAAAGAATCATAAACTGCGCTTATTAGGGAAAAAAGAATGATGAAATGCTATATCTAAGACCACCACAAGGAATCTGATATCAGATGCTATGAGAAGAATGCAATCCGACCCGCAACACTATTTACCTGGAATTATCATTACGACTTGTTTTGGCATTTCCAAAGGCCTCAAGAAGGGGATTTGACTAGTAAAATACACAACAATGGAACTGGTTAAAGTATTGACTTTGAAACATCACAATGTGAAAAGATATTCTCAGTACCTCCAAAACCTGCTGCTCTACAGTTCTGCCATCTGTCACAGCACGACCACCCATATAGGCAAGATATTGCATAATTAATTTTGTTGTTTCTGTCTTCCCAGCTCCACTCTCACCGCTCACCAAGATGGACTGGCTTTTATTCTCGTCTATCATTGCCCTAAGTGTCCAACAACATGCATTTATTGTTTTAGCCTTTCACAAGTTAATCGAATACAAAGGTCGTCCACTAATCTACCTGTATGCCGTATCAGCAACTGCAAAAACATGTGGGCTTAATTCTCCAAGGGGAGCTCCCCTATACTGATCCATCATGTGAGCATTGTAAAGATGTGGTAATTTAGCAAATGGGTTTACAGCGATCAAAATATTGCCAGTGTAAGTCTGTAGAAAAGGTATGAAATATTGTCAGAAAATGGGAGATTTTTCTAGGCATCTTTCAAAATGGCCATACTACCTAGTCAGTAACAAACTCCTATGTTAGAAAGATGAGAATGTCATGGTCAATCGACCAGTAAATTATAATTTTCAACATACAAAGAGAGCCCACAAAGGCAATCTTAATGGAAAACTAAGGACGAAATGGACTGTCAACATGACAAGGAGGATGCAAGGTTTAAATTACACTATTCCCAGCTTCTTGCTAGACTGCCATCCTGAATCATAGGGAACATAGAACTTCCCTTTGTGAATATACTTACATAGATCTCATCAAGCTCGTATCTGCTAGCAAGATTGTACAAGACCCCTGGCTCATGAAGATATGCCAATTTTGTCATATCGTCCACTCCACCAGGTTGGGCATCTGTGTCCTTGGAATGGACATTTGATAATGGACTTCTAACCTGCAATTAAGTTGAAAGAATGAACTTCCTCAACCGAAAGCTCGCTAATAGTTCATGTAATAACAATGATGAGCATCGCTGTTCACTCACAATTCCCTTTGATGTTCGAACAGTCACAGTTTTGCCAATAATTCCAAGCACCTCGCCATCTGTCCATGCAAGCTTGGGATCCTCCACCCAAACTTGTGAGCCAACTGTGATATTGTTTGCGGTCGCCTACAAACAACCAAAAAATCAATTTTGTAAAAACGAGAAATGCATATGCCTGATAGCTAATAAGTTACATTAAGCTGTGAGTCCAGCATGCTACAAGTTAGAGGTCATGTCTAAGATTTGCTTCAGCCATTGTAAATTTTTTGCTGAACTAGGGCTTTCGCTAACAATAAGATAATAATTCAAATAGAGAGAGAATTGAAATCAGCGAATACCATGTTCATGATCTATCAAATTGAAGAGTAGAGATTAATCCGGTCGTAAACAGCCTGCAGCCACTTCCACCAAGAGTAGAAGTCTTGCACCTGCCCAATGCCTTGACAGCTCTATTATCACGTTCCCAAGGATCCTAGAGTTCCTACTATAGATCGGATAATAAAGCATCCGCCCATGATGATCCTGCTTAAGTTATAATCACATCAATACACAGTAGAACATGGGCAATGATCACTTTTTAGAGCTGCAGCTTGGAATAGAGTGCATCGTAAAATCTGCGAGACAGATCCGGCGACCAATTACAGGCCCCAATCGATAAGAGATTAAGGGCCTTTTTGAGAAGCCGGCGGCGGGGCGGCGCTGTTATGTCGTGGTTGCGAGAGAGCTAAGAAAAATGAAGAGCTTATTTTTTCACTACACTCTTCTGCAATCTATCTGGAGAGCACCCCATGTTTTTTACCGTCCAACTCCTAAAGCGGCCCTCTTTCAAAAAAAATTCTGCCTTCGTTCAAAAGTTCTCTTTTTTTATTTTTTTCAAATTTTAAATGCATGCATCCCCAACGTGAGCTTCGAAAATTGCAAGCCCTTAGAACGGAATATTTAAAATATTAATAAAAAGGAACATAAATATTTATTAGTTGCCTTTGTGTAATATTTCTTTGGTTCTAACGTTCACATGAGACATTTCCCTCACGTTGACAACCCTTTAACAAGCAAACACATGAGGTCGGGTTACGATATAGGGAGGGTGCCTATTAAGCGCCCACTTAAGAATAGGATATATATTTTTAACGTTCGTAGAGACCAACAGGCTATCGGAAACAATTTTTAACTCATATTTTTAACATATTGTATTGAAATTTGGTCTTTAGCTTTCAAGTGATACCACACACCAGTTTTTTCGATATATTTGAAGTCTGCTATGAAAGTTGTAAGCTAGGAGGTTAATTTAATCCCACTAGACCACGTGTGCCCTTATAATGGATCATCAAGTGCCCTTCAATGGACTACTATGTGCCCATCAAATGCCCCCACTGTCTACTTGCTGAGGTAACAACAATTTTAACAATAATTGTAACAACAAAACTTTGTTAAAAAATTCATAACATAATAGAATAGAATATAATGTATTTTTATCGTTCACCGAGACCAATTGGCCTATGGAACCCAGATAAAGAGAGCAGCAAGCGTATTACTGTCAACATTAAAAAACCCCCGCCCTGAAGTGTTTTCGAGGGAAAAAACTTGGCAGTAATTAGTATGCTGGTAGACTATACAACGTATAGCACAATTCAATGTTGCATCGGAGGACACAGCTGAGTTCATGAATCTATGACTACCTGAAGGTATGCTCCAAGCAAGCCCACAGAGGTCGTGTTCAATAGCACATGTAGCGGCTGGTCATGCATAGCCAACTGGACATATCGTGCCTGGATATGGTCGAATGTTGGACAGGTCTGAAGGGCATGCCATTCATCCTCAACGATGCCCAGGCAAAATTGACAGATCATGTCCTCTGTGCCTCCCGATTCCATCGACATGTCTCAGTGCGGAGGCGACGCACACCTATACGAATGGAAGCTATCAGTAGGTGCTTCTTCATGGGAAAATGGGTACGCAAGTAATGTTGTGGGCCTCATGTAAGCATGGGATTGAGTTGCTGCAATAGTGTGCCATCTTGCATGTGCCAGATTTGTCCTAAACTCAACTCTGTCTTTCCTTTCCTTCTAGCCCTCTCTTGCTAGTTAACAGTTAAATCACCTACATAGCTACGTTTATCATACTTATAAGGGCATTTAGAAGAATTGTCTACTTTCGAAGGCTTGCTACAACTATTCGACCTAACTAATTAGGACATGGCCCGTGCTATGTTCCAGTCTACCGAGATCATAGCTCTGATACCACTGTGACGCGCCCCGGTCCACCACGATGCTCCCATCATATAGATAAGAAAAATCCCCTTTCCTGGCAACATTATCACCAGGAAAGGCCCTCCATTCAACTCGGACCACTTGTGATGGCCAAGTGACCGAGTGAAGGACACGAAGGTGTCATTGGTCCCATTCCTCCACTGGGATATCCTATACTGCGAAAGCATACATACATGTTAGTACAAGCCACAATATATATAAATAATATGCCACCTCGAAGGATGGCCCATCCATCGTCAGTCATAAGTCCCTTCCAGGAGGATAATGGTTCCATGTGTGGCTAGAGGATGTAGCCTCCCTCAGTCGACCCATATCCATACCCAACTTAACCCCCCAAAATCCATATGTCGCGCTCACCCGCACATATTGAGTCCAAGACCGTCTTTCGGATCGGCTCCCCCGGTCCTATACGATGCTTCCATCATATAGATAAGGAAAGTCCCCTTTCCTGGCAACATTATCACCAGGAAAGGCCCTCCATTCAACTTGGACCATTTGTGATGGCCAAGTGACCGAGTGAAGGACACGAAGGTGTCATTGGTCCCATTCCTCCACTGGGATATCCTATACTGCGAAAGCGTACATACATGTTAGCACAAGCCACAATATATATAAATAATATGCCACCTCAAAGGATGGCCCATCCATCGTCAGTACGAACATCAACACACATCAATAACATACACAATGCATCATCAATGAAGGTTCTACCCTGGGCTCAGACTCAAGGGGGTTGATTGACGGCTAGGGTCTCTGGATAATAATATACGGAATCATGACAATGGTGTTGGCTGGCATAGAACATTGGCGGGTAGTCCACTCCATCCACCTCTCCGGTGCATACTTCGTAGATAGGCTGAGACATGATATGGCGTGATTGTAGCCTTCCGAATACGTGGTCTCATGGAGTCACCCTATGAAACTACTCCAGGTTATATTATCCCCGGTCCGATGGGGCAGGAATGGGACAAATCCCTTCCAGGAGGATAATGGTTCCATGTGTGGCTAGAGGATGTGGCTTCCCTCGGTCCACCCATATCCATACCCAACTTAACCCCCCAAAATCCATATGTCGAGCTCACCTGCACCTATCGAGTCCAAGACTGTCTTTCGGATCGGCTCCTCACCCAGGGGTGTCAGACCCATACCCGGCCCACAGTCAGTGACCGACTATAAGCCTAGCACACTAAAATGGTATCCAATCTCAGCTGGATCCCGCCTCCACTTCACCATTATATCCATTATTTGGTGCTCAATCACATCATAACATCTACAACTAGGTGGGCTCTCTGCACAGGCCGCATTTATTGGAATTTATATTCTAGCTAGAAGCATCTACAATTCTAGTATCATTTTAGGTCTTTACCCTCCCTTATCCCACAAGCACAAGGGGTGCAGTAAAGAACTACCACTAATCCATTCATAACCTCGATTGCTCAATTATATAAGAAAACCAAGAGTCAATTTCTAACTAGAAATCGAATCTATTTAGCCTACTAACCGGTATCATCACTAGAACCATTATCACGAAGAGTCTCCATCTTCTTAGTGATCAGGACAGCTCCTCCTCCTTCTCCAAGCTTCCCCAAATCGATTTGGGGCAAGCCCCCAATTTGGCTAAGTCCTAATTTAGTAGGTTTTTCCTTGCCTAATCATTTGGGGCTATGTGTCAATGCTAAATTAACCTTTTTGATATTAATTAAATTAGGTTATGCCCTAAATTCGAACTAGGGTTCCCCCTTAATAATTAATGAATTAACATAGCTAATGTTAATATAATTTAGGTCAATGCAATGTACCCCATATGGCATGGTGACGTCTCGTGACTTGTCGTGTATTATACGTTACTTCTATCTATACAAGGCATATAGTAGATGGGAACGTCATAGACAGGTGGGAAGAAGAGCAAAAAGATAAAAAGGCGAATCCAATGGAGAATGATCCTAATATGCAGCACGTTAAGATTACTCAAAACACTGATATATCTAATCTGGATAAAATACTAGATGATTTGGATGCCAAGGACTACAAGGAGAGGATGTAGGATGCCAAAAGACTCTTGGAGTCAACTGGAAAAAGGTATTGATCCTTTGGAACCAACATTTCAAAAGATAGAGGCTCTTGGCAAGTCCCGTGATGGCCATGGAGGTGGATGTACCCATTGTAACTTGCTATTCGAAGATGGACACTACCCAGGCTATGCAGGTGGGCAAGGCTCATGTTAGACGTATAACTGGGAAGCTTGGTGTGACACCTGATTCTGAAACTTAGTGATATAATCAATCAGGAGATCATTGTAAATTATTGCATGCCAGTGAATATAAATGACCTTTCTCAATCTTTCAAGTTATGAATATATGATCTAAATTACTGATTGGATTGTCTACAGGAGGATCGTAGTGGTTTGAGCAATTACTTGTCTAATAAAGTATTATACTTCTGCGGCCAATGGCCATAACCACGATCATAGTAGAGGTATATAGTATCTTCTTAGCATAGTCTATAATTAAATTTGTCAAATTTTGGCTCCCAAGGTTCGCCATGGCGATTGTTACACCATGTAGGAAGCTCTACTCGTGGAAGAGCATGCTGAGGACCTCATAAACTTAAATTCTGACGTATTACAGTTTTCTTCCATATAGTCTGCAATTAAAGGCCAACTTCTGCTCAAAGACAACCAATATTTGTATTTGTATAGGTAACCAGCAACCTATTTCACACTAAACGAGAATTCCAAATTTCTCAAATTAACTGATGTTTGCTTCATACGCATTAAACAAAGCCATGAATAGACAAGGAAAAACACGGATAACGCCAGTAACAATTTAACAGAAGTTCAAATTGGATGAAACAAAAAATCTATTAGAATGCAAGAAACTACTAACCTACTTTTGCTACTTTTCCTTTGTATAATGGAAAAGTAATCTTGCCACAACACGTCTTATCAGCTCAAATGTGCATCATATAATAAAGTACTCCAAAGGAAGGCCCCAATCATCAAATGATCATATTGATCTTTTGCTATTGCATAAAAAATAACAATTATGAGATGCATCCTAGGGAAAGGGCCTGACACACATATCTATCGCCGAAGTGAAGTGGAATTTCCATAGAGCTGAATGAATGAGTACAA
>JAANSK020032799.1:0-17766 GCA_011763485.2 Isoetes engelmannii
AAAGCCCTAACCATTTGCCATTGCTTCCGGCAGGGCTTCCTTCGTATTTAGGAGTTATAAAGAAAGCAAATCCGTCGCCCCTGCCAGAACCCCCTTGTATTGAAAACGTAAAATTTGTGGTAAAAGAAACTACCGAGCCATTTTTCGGGCAGATCGTGAGCGGCTTGGTGTAAACTGTTCTTCCAAGCTCGTTATTTGCTAATCCGTTAAGCTTGAGCATTTCATCTGCTACGGTGATATTGTCCCAGGCCTTGAGCAACTTGAGCTGTTTTCCTTCAAATTTTGGGAACCAAAAATCGGCAGATGAAGGGGAGAAAATGAGGCAGATACAAAGGAATAGAAGAACAGAACCGGATCGAGCTCTGGCCATGGCGGAATGGTTGGGCAAATCCGGCGAAGAGCTTATATCTAGAAACGGCTACCTAGGAAGCAGGATTTTATCTCTGAACCGTTGGCTCCAGCTCATGCTTGCACAATGCACATGCCTTCTACAATATAGTTCATTTAATTAAAGCAAAAAAAACAGCTCCCAACCTCTAAGAAATCATTGTGTATATGTCTTACCTTGGTTTGGGTGATTTTGGAGGAGAAAATACCGGCCTCCTCCGGTATCCCCACCCATTCTCGACGAAATTCGACCATCGGGTTTCTCGCTGCATCCAGGCCGTCCGTGGTAATACTAGCCTCCGGTATCACCAAAAAAGGTACGCGGTGATCTCGACAACGAGAATCACCAACATGTGATCCCGGAGGAGGGGATCACCATCTCTAGAGTGATAATGGTTCCAAAATCGGCCACCCCTAATACCATCCTCCGGGATCCCTACATCCAACATTTGTTGATACCCTCCTCCCGGATGACACAAGGACGAGAGGTCGTCCACGGTAATCCCGGCCTCCAGTATTACCAGAAAAGGTACGTGGTGATCTCGACCTCCGGAATCACCAAACATGTGATCCCGGAGGAGGGGATCACCATGCCTACGATGATAACGATTCTGAAATCGGCCACCTCTAATACCGTCCTGCAGAACCCACGTCCAACATGTGTTGATACCCTCCTCCGAGATCACACATGGACGATATCGGCCCTCCGATATCGGCCAAGAGATCCCTCCTCCGGAATCACCACCATGGCCGACGATGGGGGTCTAGGAAATGTGCTGCCCTCCGAGATCTCTGGGGAAGATATTCCGGTGATCAGTCCTCCGGCATCACTGATGCATGACTGATATCGGGCTAGGATATTGCCCAGTGTGGATAAGTGCCCCCTATTCCAAAAGAATCCATGTATAGGAATTATACATGTTTAGATAAACATTATCTTCCGAAGTTGGCCCTTTCCCATTTTAGTTGTGCCATTGAATAAGCTTGGATATTAAAACAGAAGCTATTAATCGTTGTCCAAAGATATTACATATGGTTATATAAATCAAGTAAAATTCAAGTTCTAAAGTTTGCAAACCATGGATCCCTCCACCCTAACCCCTCTTCAAATCAACCACACCTTCCATGGATCCCTCCACCTTAACCCCTTTCAAAATCAACCACACCTAGCCTACACCCCAAGCCTGCTATAGTGCTAGTTCATTTTTTGCAGAGCGAACTTTAAATAGTCCCTCGTAGTACAAATACTTGTGTACATAGTACAAATATGGAGATCCCCGCCTCTCGGATCCCCGACGAGAAATCTTGGCCGTCAGTACCATCCCAAAGCAATCCCGACCCTTGGTTGAATTGCCGTCCTCTGGGATCATCATGATCATTATTTTCCTTAACCAGGAATTCCATTTGCAATGTCAAGACCATTGAGATCCTGAGGAGGGGATAAACACTATTGTGATCCCGGAGGAGGGGTCACCATGTATTCTATGCCTGAGAATCGGAATTCCAGGGCGGGTGTTGACCGTATCGAGTGGCTTGTTTTGAAATTGCCAGCCCATGCAGGTCCAATGAATAGCATATTGGCACGTGGATGGTTTGAAACCACCCTCCGGGATCACCACAACAATAGTCCAGAATGCCCTGCGGTGGTGCATGTGGAGACAAATTTGTGGAGCACCCGACGGTTAACGACGATCTGGAACTGGAGGAGAAGATAGCACAGGTATTGTTAGGCTTAAGATTCTTTGTAGGCGGCATAAATTACATATCTGAACTCCCATTTTTAGCTGCGTGCTAAAATACATCAGGAATCACCATTCAATGGCTAATTTGACCATAGTAACCTACACTGATTTCCTGAAGAGCACCAAGTTCCCTCATTTCATGGGGGTGAACAAATGCTAGTCTGGACCTGCCACATTAATCCAACAAATCGGGTTCTGGACTTCATTCTTGGAGAGCACGAAAATTGTGTGGCACCTTGCAATTTTTACTTAAGGAGTTCTAATCCCGAAAGGGTGCTAAAAAGGCCAACCAGATATTCTTATTTCACTATGAAAAGGTATGCATTGCTGAGAGGCTATCCTCTAGTTCGGTTGCTTTGTTTGTATACTAAAAATCGTTCTATTTTCACAACCACCCCTTGATTTGTTGCTGTTGGTTTTGCAAAAAACACTCAAAAGCCACCCATTGTTTTGTTCCGGAAAAGCTAGAAATAACACATAGTTTTCAAGTGTTGTTTTCAAAAATAGAACATTGGTGTGGCTTTTTCAAGTGTGTTTTTTCTTTCTTTCCTTTTTTTTAATTTTTAAGTGTTTTCACAAATAGAAAACTTGTGTGGTTTTTAATTAGATGTGGTTTCAAGTGTAGTCCTCACAACTAGAAAGCTTGTGTGGTTTCCTTCAGCGTGGTTTTCAAAGGTAAGAATTCGGTTTCCATATGTTGTTTTCAGTTTTCAAGTGTAGTTTTCCCAAATAGAAAGCTTGTGTGGTTTTTTTAAGGGGTAAAGCATGTTAAGGTGACCCATTTTTTGGAACCTACCTGAAATACACACTGGGTACAGTTATGGCTATATTGTTTCATGCTCATGATAATGGGTGATATGAAAAGTGCTCTAAGACATCGTCCTTATGTTACTCTCAATCATGAAGCAAAAATATTGACTATTAGCTTTGATTTAGGTACTTTTAATATCAAGTAGGTACTTTTAATATCAATTAGGTACTTTCAGAAAAAAGTACTCAAAAACTATCTAAAAGGTACTTTTTTTGGGTCAACCTAATATGCTTTACCCCTTAAGTGTGGTTTTTAAAGGTAAGAATTTAGTCTCCGTATGTTGTTTTTTGTTTTCAAGTGTAGTTTTGACAAATAAAAAATTTACGTGGTCTTTTTCTAGTGTGGTTTCCAAATGTAGAAATTTTGTCTCCGTATATTGTTTTTTGTTTTCAAGTATAGTTTCCACAAGTAGAAAACACGAGTGGTTTTCTTAGGTGTGGTTTTAAAAGGTAAAAATTTGGTTTCCATATGTTGTTTTTAATGCAACTTAGAAAACGTATTTTGTTTTTTTTTTTCAAATTGTGCCCTACGTCACCCACCGTGTGAAATCCACACCTAAATCAAAGGGAGTTTTAAGGGGGATTTAATTTTAAACTGTTGGATGTAATGGCTTGTGTTGTAGGAAAAAAAATTTGCCCCCTTCGGAGTCTCGGGGAAGGTTTTGTACATATTAAGGGAAAACAATATTTGGCAATTTATAAAATGGTCAAAATCTCCCTAGGATTTAAACCTGGGCTAATCCAAAGGCCTAGTAATGTGTGTGTTGTCTCAAGTCCATGTGATGGATTTGTTAAGAGGAAACAAATTATTCTACAAGCTTTCAAGGCTAATCAATTTTATTCTCTTTTCAAATATGCTCCTTATTTATCTGCTTGCCTAACTGCCGTACAATTGCTGAGATGATATAAAATCATGTATCTAGACTAGCACAACACAGACCGCATCTATGCATTGGTAATCTCAGAAATTAATCTAACAAGGCCCTTGCAATGTAAAACCCAAATTGATGGGCAGCAAAATGTGTGACAAAATAACAAAGGTCTGGATGTGGTAGATAGTTGTGTTCTCCACATATTGCTAAGTCGTATCATTGTTCTTCATTTGCCCCTCGTAAGAGGCGCTTGATCTTTGAGGAGTATTTGGATGTGCGCTCTTATGCTTAGGCAGGTTGCTTCAATCGGTGGGTCTTGCTTATCCACTAAAATTTTATTCTTGTCTTTGTATTTATACTTGTATTTGACCTTTTTGATTAAATAAAATCTGAAGTCCTTCAACAAAAACAAAATATTAATTCCTTAGGCTATTTAGCTACTTATTGAAACTTTATGTATACTTGTTCTTTGTACTCGTGATATGCAAGGCCTCCTAGATGTAGAATCTATTTGTTCTTTTCTTCCTTTTCTTTCATTAATGAATCACAACCGTTCACTATCATCATATAAATAAACTCAGAACTCTAATATAAAAGCTCCATTAAGTTTAGGATCGTTGAAGTTTCAGTTAATTTAGACCTCCCATTCTAAATCAAAACTTGCAACTTGTTTATGCTTAGTTTCTCAAAGTAAAACCTATGTACATGAGAATATAAAAGTCCTAAGCAAACTTCGAAAACATTTAAAAAGGAAAATGGTAAAGGTAAACAGAATAAATGGATTAAGTGCATTGTTACAAATGTATAGTACTCCAAGGCCTCGGTCATTCTCACCTAATAGTTTCCAATAGCAGCTGGTTCCACATGTCAATCGGCCCTGGTAAGCACCAATGCAAGCAGTCATTTTGTACATGCTTTCCAAAATTCTTCGGCTCTGCGTATGGCTGAAATGTTCTGTACGGCCCTGGGTGGCCATCGGGACGTAAAAACATACTTCTAGTAACATCCAACAACTTAAACTTAGAATTGTTTCTCGTCCTCATCTCTGCCACTTTTTGAAATTCGGTCACCTGAATACTATTGAGCGTCTCTGCTGACCAACCTAAGGTGACATTTCCATTGTCCACAAATGGTTGTGTCCTGTTGCAAATGCCTCCCGTGCTCCAGTACCCATGTTCGAAATGCTCCGTTGAAACAGATCGTAAGAGGGTAAGCCCCTTGTACGCTGGTGTGTTTGCAATGACTTTTAAAGTTGTCCCTAGTGCAGTACGAAAGGCATTGATGTGTGTTAGCATGGTGCAGTTGTGCTCCATCCCAGCAAATTGATTACAACCGACAACAGTGTTGTTAATGTAATAAACACTAGGTCTGAAAAACCACTGGGATGCCGACATGACAACGACATCAAATTCTGGCAATGACGATGACCAGGAATCATGTGACGTGTCAAGGTAGACGTTGACGAGGAAGGTGGGTGTTTCGTGGACCATAGTGTGCTTGACGAGAAAGGGAGTCCAGAAAATGGCGAGGAAAAAGTTGTGTTGTGGAAAACTCCATTTGACATCTCCTTTCTTTCTTGTGTAGAGCTTCTTTGGCTCTTCAACCTGCAAAGGAGATATTTTTTCAAGCTACATTTTAATTATTAACTTTTGTGCATATATGTATTTGTCTTAGATCAAAATGATCTAATAACATAGATCACCCTTTAGATTGGGGGGTCTATATTGCAACCAAATCCTAAAATTTATTTAAGTCTTAACCATTTGCCTAACATACACCTTATTAGATCAGAGCTATATATCTAGTTTTGAAACTTAGTTCTTCAAAAAATATAGCTCTCTAAGAAACATATATATTCTTTAAAAAAAATGTCTACAAATAATAATATCATTCTTAAGAATTGAATGTTTTTTATCGTCCGCTAAGGCCAATCAGCCTATGGGACCAATACAAGAACGCAGCAGGCGTATCACTGCTAGGACTAAAAAAAACCCCGATGGGACAACCCGTAGTAACAATAAGAATGCTGACAAGCTGTACAAACATACATGGTGAAAAATATGAAAAAATATGTACAAGTCAAGTGATGGTCCCGGGGCATATCTGGGACTCCTATCCATTACCTCATGAATGTATGATCCTAGTGAGCGCATTGAAGTCGTGCCCATTATCATGTGTAGTGGCTCGTTGGGCAGAAGAGTTGATGGGGTTTTGACATTTACATTAACATGATAACATGGCTTCTCTCTCGTCTATACTAGAAAACAAAATGGTAGGGAGCAGAATTTAAGAATGGCGGCTCTCAGCAAGAGCCAAAAGATAACAGCATGAAGGAGAGCAATCTATCATAAACACTTTTCTATTATAGAAAAGAATAGAATATATTTTAACGTCATCTTAGACTCTTGGAGCCCTATGACTTATGGTTACATGGTATGAGCACAGCTTCAAAACACCAGAGACTTGAATTGTTTGTTTTACAGGGCGACTGTAAACAAAAAGTAGACAGCTATAGATTCAAGCTTTATGATAAAGAAAAACCCGTCCCTCACAGTGTGGGTGGAAAAACTCATCTCCCACTCCTACCCTATAGTGACACCTTATGGCGCTGGCTCAAGGCGTGCGCCATCTGTACTTAGTAATGTATCCATGTTCTCCACACATTGCTCGTCATGCTCGTCCAGGATTTCTCTTAGTGCTAGTGCCATCCGTTTAGACCCCCATGTTTCCCTCGGCACCTTATTTCCACTGAATTGCCCAGTCCACCTGATCCCATTTAGATCTTATTCCCGAATATACTGGGCATCTGTTCCATATGTGTCTTTCATCTTCGATTTCTCCCAATTCATAAAGGTTATATATCCTCCTCTCTCTCGGTATTTTGGGCCTTGCCCATCTTCTACTTTCTATCCCTAATTTATGGTTCCCTGTCCTGAATCTACACAGTAATATACTTGTTGTTTTTGTGTGGTTGCTATCAGTGTAAATTTCCCGTCCCATGCTCCCTTCTGGATTTATGACTTTCCTGTGTAGCCCTAGCTTTGCATCCGAACGATTTTCAACCCTTTTAAAAATCATCTTACTCTTAAGTTGCGGCTTTTCCCCTTGTATTCTTTTGTTGTCCACTTCTGACCATAACTCCACACCCCGCTTTTCTGCCCAATCCTCCACTTCCGATATCTAACCTCCTCCTATATTTTCCGCCATTTCTCCGGAGGTATCTAGTGCCTGACGCACCAATTTATTCCTAGACTGGTCGTCCATATTTCTGGCCAAGAAAGGTATTGCTCTCTCCAATCCTAGAACTTCAAAAGGTGGCATCCCTGTTTCATATAATGTTATCGACACAGAGTTGATCGTCTTACTCCCAATTCTCTACATTGAAAATGTTTGATTAATTTCTCCACTTTGAGCCACTGAGTAACCGAGGTACTATATCCCCATACTTCTAGTCCGTATGGCTGGTGTTACTGTCATGTTGAACATCTGTGTTTTCATTCCCCAGTCTATGATGATGCATTTCGCGCATACTGACTGCATTCTGTAATAATTTTTTTGGCCAAACCTTGCACTATCCCGTCAATGTTGAATTTTGCTAAACCTTCCATTTCTGACCCTTTATGAGACTACTTCTGACAATGCATTGTATTCCCTGCTCCGTGGTGAGTTTTGTGGGTTTCCCAATACACTTTAATACTCCGTCTCTCCATCACGTTACTCATTAAATTTGAATTTGAATTTCAAAATTCTCGACTTCCATGGATACCGCCCAATATCTGATATACTTGAGATTCTCATTGATTGCCGATGGCGGGGTGACGGGACCGAGCCCCTCTAACCGTTTTATTTTTGTGTATCCATACCATGATGATGGCTGATGGGGCTAAGCCACTCTGTACAGTCATCTTTAACATAGCATGTTAATGCAGAGGGGGCAGAGCCGCTCTAACAATTATAACAGGTCCATTGGGCAAGGACTGACGGGGCAAAGCCGGTCTAACAACCCTCGAATTTCTTGGCACTGAAGGTAACCTCACTGGTATGCCTTAAGCTGACGAGGGAAGAGTCGCTCTAACAATTATAACAGGTCCATTAGGCAAGAACGGACGGGGCAAAGCCGCTCTAACAGTCCTCGATTCTGTTTGGCACCAAAGGTAACCTCCTTGGTATGCCTTAGAAGTGGACATTTGGGCGAGAACTGACAGGGCAAAGCCGCTCTAACAGTTCCCAAATTGTTAGATCATAACGATCCATTAGACGAATTGAACCAATGTCAGCATTGGGCATTGGTCATACAGAATTGATCTATCATAAATGTGATAGATCACAAAATTTCTCGATGGATTTTAACTTTGTAGTAGTTCTATGTTCTGGCTGTTTTCTCAATTGGTTGTTTTCTCAATTGACGTGTCCCACATATATGCAATTACATTTATCTCTTTGGCTCACATATTTTTTGTATTTAGCCATATAGTGTTCTGAAGTGGTTAAAGAACATTACCTGTTGAAGATTAGTACGGGAATTAAGAATAAGTTCATTCTTGGTGGTATTTAATTACTTAGTGACTGTGGATTTTGACATGGATGCACGGGTATATATAGAGTTGCACATGTTATAAATGTCATTTGTGTGTAGATACTTTCATGTTTATTTGAGCAACTTGCCAGCAAAATTATTGCTGCCACAGTCATTCCCACGAAAACCCTACGGGGCAGGTTTTTAATCGGGGCAGTAATATGTCTGCTGCACTCTTGTATTGGGTCCCATAAGCCGATTGGCCTCTGTGGACGATAAGGTCCCATAGGCGGATTGGCCTTATGGACGATAAAAAACAATTCAATTCGATTCACTTCAATTCTATTGATCTTTAACAAAATTGAGACTTTGAAATTGTATTTCCTGGCAACTATGATGGTGGATAAATCGTTAATTTTGCATCTAATGGTAGGAAAAAGCCTTTTGGGGTATGTGTCACATATGGATCTAACAAAGGGTATCTATTGCCCTTCACACCTTAAGGCCATAACCACTTAACCAGTTAAGCCTATTCTCATGATATACATTGTAAGGAAAATATGTTTTTTAAAAATGAGAATTATATTTCTAAACCTACCTACCATTTTGGAATCAAGTTGCACTTGTATGATTTGGACTAAGTTGCCTAAAGCTACCGTAAGGAGGCCAAAGTATATATCTTTTATGAATTTTTGAACTAAGGGAGGACATGTTATACCTGAGGAAGAGAAGTTTTGAACTAAGGCAAGGCATGTTATACCTGTGAAAGAACGAAAAATTTGAACTAAGGGAAGATACGTTATACCTGTGAGAGTGAACAGAGAAGTGACTGCATGTGATTTCTGGCCAAAGAGTCCCCCAAGAAGACCAGCTTCTTGCCTCTCATAATTCTTAGGAACTGTGCGGGATCAAAACGCGGTAACTCGCACTCATGAGGCTTCCATCTCCAGTTAAGATATCCTAGGTCCGGTTTCCCGTTCGTCAGGCAGTCTTGAAACTGCTGGATATACTTGCAAGTTCCATTGGTGTAGATTGGTGGGCTTGGATCATGTACCCATTGTCCCCTAAAAAGATCACATGTTGTTCCTGCATTTTCAAGAGATAATCCCACATGATATTGTCACCACTTCATGGGTTCCATCGGATGATTTTTTGTGGTTCACTTTCATGTCATTCACTCAAAATTTAAAGATTTATCTGTAAACTTATCAATTCAGAATGAAAACATGAGACTGACCTTGAGTTGTGGAATTGAGGATTTTGCGCTGTGGATCTGCCAATTTCACATTCTCATCTGATGAGAGTGAAAGAAGGGAGAGTATGAGTGAAAAGCAACCAAAAACATTTGACCAGTGTCTAGATTCATAATTGCAGAATTCTGCTGCAGTCCAATTTTAGTTCTCAAAGAAAAAGGGAGAAAGGAGGAGGAAGGAAGGAAATTGTATTGTCACCAGAGAATCAGTAGCCTATGGGACATGTACACAATATGTACAAAGGAACTGCCCAATTTGAAGTCTCAAAGATGTTAAATCAGAGAGCGCGCAGCAGGATTAATTATTAATCTACAGAGAAGCAAAACATAGCTTGATATATGCATATCAACATGCACGATTGTTACTAACTAACATGTCTCTATGCTGAGTTTGAGGGTTGCATAATCCAACATCCTTCCTCAAACCCAAACAACTCAGCCATGAATAGAGTCAGCTTCATATCTAAAGATGTATCCTTTCTTATATGGCTGAGAACTTGTTTTACTTGAGGTAGAATAGTTAATATTGAACTGCAAACTAATAAACACACTAATTTGTTAAATCTTCTTGGTAATCAGCTCTTCAATATGTTTGTTATAGATCAGCTATGAGTCCTGCCACTACGAACATAAAAAATAAACCAACAGTTTCATATGCTTGAATTAGTGCTTTCTTAATATAGCTTGTTCATATTCTTGGTCTGCATCATCACTTCATCTGCAGCGTCCATTCTAGATCTTTTTGAGGATAGAAAATACTCTTCACTCAAGATCTCTCAATTGCTCCGAGATAGGACTTCTGCCTCCCTTGAGTAGTTAAGATTTGGATCCATTTTCAGGGATTTAACTCACTTGCTAGATTCAACATGTTTGTCCCTCACAATTGTGACATTACTAGAATCAAAATGCCCACATGTTGAACTCTTCACTCCATTTTTGTTGCCATCTTCATCAACATCTAGAACTTTGGCAATCTTATTGCTAATTGACTCTCTTTGACCATTTATATCATTTGCCATTTGCCACTTTTGGCTCCCTAAGGTTCTTTTGGGAATGGCCTCAATAGAGCAGATTTGGTGCCCTGGTCTTCTTGAATGCATTCAGATGACATAGGCAAACTAAAGCAAACGCTTTGGCCTTGAAGCTTAACACCTTATGAATTTCCAAATGTTCTCCTCCTTTTCTTTTCAAAAAAGGGAGAACGCTTTTCGGTATCTGCACCCTCCATATCCAGGATCAAAGTAACACAGCCTCTGGAGACCATATTAATCAGAGAGCGCAGCAGGGATTAACTAGGTTAACTAGAATTCAGATGGTATATTAAGATCACAGAAGAAAAATTGGTAGGAACAAGGCTGCCAAACGTACTCCAACAAAAGAAAGAGAAAGAAGAAAAAAAAGTGAAAGAAAGTGGACAGCTAACCTGGAATTTGCTCAGCTGTGAAATTCAAAAAGGGATTCGAAGCAGCCGTAAAAGGATGCAAAGCGGAGAAGAGGAAGCAACTGTTGAAGATGAGAATGGGTACGAGAACCACCGGAATCCAGTAACAGAGCTGCTTCTGGCCCTTTGAACTGCTTGGATCCTTTGCGCCAGACGCCGCTGTTGGAACCCCTTTGAGCAGGACTATCATCTTGAACTAGATTATCATCCCCGGGGGATGGTTAGCGCAAAATGTCAAGACTTAAGGAGGCCGAATCCTTCCTGATCTGGCTGGACAATCTGGATTTAGGGTGGAAATCTGTCAGAAGCCCTGCAAACACTAGGTCTGGGTGGAAATCTGTCAGCAGCCCTGCAAACACTAGGTGTTGGTAGGTGTTGCATTGCAATCAGAATCCACCATAGCTTCCTTCCATAGGAGTAATCTTAGAGTGAACGGGAAAAGACGGCTGGGCCCAATCCGTCCGTCTTAAGCAATAGCAATGCGACACGTATCTGATATCTGACCCAATCCGTCCGTCTCAAGCAATAATAATAATCCAACACGTGTCGCATTTTATTTCCGCCTGTTTTACGCCCACTTTATGTCTTAGGCTGGGCAGTGGGTGGGATCCCACTACTGGCACTTCTAACCGCCGACGTGGAGCGGGATCCCACTACTGGCACTTCTAACCGCCGACGTGGAGCATAGTTCCAAGCCGGTAGGATTTATAGTGCCGGTAGATCCTTTTAATGTTCCATTTGATTTATTTTAAGCATTGAATGGTTGCTTTTTCTCATAATTCAAAGCTTGCAAAGCACCACTGCTATCTGGTAAGCTCATGGCAGATCATTTTTAATCTTCTTGCAAAACAATTTGGAAACTAATATTTTTGAAATTTTGAGCCAGATTTGGAGTTTTCTAGCACTTTTTTGGAAATATGAGCAGGAGTTTGAAGGGGAACGTGTACTCTGGCTGCAGATTGGCCAGAAACAACAGCATAGAGGAAGATAGAAGAGAGTTTAAGCCGGATTTGTACTTTTTGAGTACGTTTCTAGAAATCTGAGCAACTCCTGGGCGAGAATTTGAACAAAAAATGACCCTAACTGCAGATTGGCGAAAATTGAGGAAGATTGAAGAACAAATCTGAATTTCTGGTGCAAGATACAGCGAACCATCCGTTGAAAACCGCTCCGGTAGATGGGAAAAAAAGCCACGGCAATGTGTCGCAGGTAGTGGAATATCAAAAATTTATGTAATGCTAACGTGGCCCATGAAGACTGGTTCTATTATTTAGTTTTACTATCAAACCGCGGTAGTGGAATCCCGGCGTTAGAGTGAACGGAAAAGACGGCTGGACCCAATCCATCTGTCTCAAGCAATAGCAATGCTACATGTGTCGCATTTTCTTTTCGACTGTTTTATGCCCACTTTCTGTATATAGAATGTTTCTTCCGGAAACATTCTAGGCATGGAAACATGTCGCGGAAGCATTCTCCGGCTCTTGGAATGCAGGGCAAAAATCTTGGAATGCATGGCAAACACTCCAGAATGCAAGCTAAGCACTCTGGAATGCATGGTAAATCCTAAGAACGAAAGTAGAGATGGAGCTGCTGCACGTCGTAGAAGTGTCGCAGAGAGATTTTTCATGGGTTAACATTCAGGTTTTGAAATAGCGTCACGTGGCACGATGTTATTGGACATGTGGCAGAATGTTTCTAAGTGTTTTTTACATTAGGGCAAAGTCCCCTTGACTTTTTTCTGGCTGTCAAGGCCCCCCTTCCAGGCTAGAAAAAAGTCCAAGGGAACTTTCCCTTATACAGAAAGTGGGCGTAAAACAGGTGAAACGCGCATCGGCATGTTTCCATGCCCAGTGTGTTTCCTGAAGAAACATTCTTATATACGGAAAAGACGACTGGGCCAAATCCAGTCGTGCGATGTGCCATGCTGCCAGGCAAAAAAACAAAAAGAGGCGTAGAAAAAATAGAAAGCGACAGTAAAATTAATGCCCCTCTTTCAGGGATAGAAGCGGCGGTATCACCCTGCTATTGCATAAGACAGCTGGATTGGGTCTACTGTCTTTTAGTTTTTGGGTTGCCCGAAGTGAAAACCCTTCTTTAGTGGTATGATGGTGGGCTTTTAGCTTTGGAGGGCCTTTTTGACGGTTCAGATCAAAATTTTCTCCACGTTAGGGACCGTTAAGAGTTGGATTGCCTACCATAGATAAGCGTTAGGGCTCCGTTTTCCTTAAATCGCACCGTCCAGCCTCCCCCCCCGGGCCCCGGTTTTGCTATGTTTGCTCTGATAACTGTGTTGGATCGAAGCCATTGCATTTCCTGAGAAGCCGATCAGAGCCTTTGTCTTTTCAAAGGAGCCAATCTACGTAGAAGCCTAGAGATAAGCCTTTGTGTCGGATTTAAGCCGATCTACAGCAGCGCCAAACTGTTCTTAGTTGCCGCAAGGGGTGCAGGGTCAAAGCAATACGGCAACAAAATAGCCCTTCTTGCTTTCTTGCAAATACAGAGATGGGGTAGATAACGTCCTCCTACGAGGCATTATGGACTAGGAAAATGGCAGAGTGGCTATGTGGCCAGGAAATTCCGAGGCCGTACGGCAGTACGGCGAGGAATTTCCTGGCCCATAACGCCTCGTGGGAGGATGTTATCGATCTTAACGTATTTGGTCGAATCCTTTTGCATAAATCATAGCGGTTATAGCGATGGCAAGTTTGGGACCAACAACGACCAACAATCCATCCCTGTCTGACTCAATTTCCTACACCGATGGAAGCTTGTTAATCAGGCCCAAGCTCTGTCGGAGGTTTCTACTGCAAAACCGTCGGATCCTCTTCAGGATCATGTGATAAATATCCACTTGGAGTACTCATGGTATTAACAAACAGCGGGTCCGGCATTGTGTGCCCAATTTTACCTTTCCACAATTGATCTGGGCTGCAAATCGAAACCGCTCTGTTGAATTAAATGCAACTCTGGTTTTACGTAGCGATGGAAATTTGGTGCTTTATGATCATGATGGTAACTGAATTTGAAATTTGGGTACTCTGTTCTGACCAGAATTTGGGTAATTTGGTTCCTCACGCCCAGAATATAATATGGCAGAGTTCTGATCACCCATCTGATGCCCTGCTTCCTTCCCAAATTCTACATTTGGGAACCAAATTGTATGCATTTGTTTCTTCAACTAATTACAGCGAAGGACCTTATTAATCTAGCGATGGAAAAAAACCAGCTTGCTGCATATGTTTCAGCTAAAAAGCCCCAAATCTAGCGGACACAGAAAATTAATGCAAGCTCGGCCTCCAAGCCCGATTCCAGCATTGCAATACCTACATGACATGTGGGCCAAATTCGATTTAATATTTGAAGCTGGAGCCCTCCAGCTGGATCCGATTGTACAATTTGGATTATTCAAACGGATGATGCAATACGCTCTAACAGTCCAGGAATTTTTGCATCGAAGTTACAGTCTGCAGAGTTCGTGGGGCAGTTATGACCATAACATGCTTGTTATGGTCATAACAAATAATGCTACTGGGTATAGCATTCGAAAACAAATGGCCCAGATTGAAACCTAGGGCAAAAGGATGAGGCTCAGTACGTTAAGGAGAAATGGGTAACTTATAAGCTCTCAGATACAAGCTCTCAGAATTTGGAACAGGAGAGGCCGAAGCATTACCATATTTCTGTGCCAAGTACTTCCACTTGCAGGCTTATGTTGTTTCACCTCAATGGCTCTAGGCATGGTCATAGATAGATCTACTACAAATGGCGAGTTTTGGTGTCGAACCTAGCCCAACCCTAATCCTGCTTGGATTTTCCATAACCAGGGCGATTGGGAGCAACCGTGTTATTCAGGACGATCTTGGTAGTGGTGAAGGGCAAATTTATAAGCTTGATTAGGGTAGAGGCTAGGTATAGTGCCATATCATGATCACAGATACAGTAGTGACGGCCAAGCAGGCGTGTGCTCCTTTGCCCACATCATATGTTCTCATGGTTTCTCGCCATAACTTCTCATGTCTTTTGCTCAAAACGAAGCCTTTCTTGAATGCAAGCAAGCGGATCAAAATCCTGAGAAGTGCCTTCACAGGGGTCCTTTTCTTATAAGCTGATCTGTACGGGGTCCTTTTCCTATAAGTTCATGTCGTATCTCCATTTTATGGTTGCATTTTTGCTCCCCTGAAGGTGTTTTCTCCCCCTAGTTTGCATCTAAACCTTAAACATGTCTCATATAATTTTGTATTTTACAAGATGCTGCTCATGAATCAATCATCTAATGGGTACAAATACTAGTTCATGATAGCTTCTAATAATATCCTCCTGGACTTTGCCAAGTTTAGAATTTAGAACCAAAAAGCTCCAATAGTAGCCTCTTTAATATTAGAGCACTATAGATGTTTTAGGTTTGTGCTATTCTAGTTTTAGCACTAAGTTATTATGAGCATAGACTCTTTATCTTTAGAGTCCCTCTCACTATATATATGTACTTCTTTCATAGTGAAATATTCATTCATTCTTCTTTCTGTTCATCTCATCATTTATCACTTCTTTCTTTCAACATGGTCCAGTTGGGATTAATGATCGTTGATCCAGTTGGAAGCAATCCATAGTGCTTTGCCTTGTTTCATTCTCTTGAAACATGCCAAAGCCCCTCATACATGTTACATGATTGAAACATGCCACATGCATGAAAAGCTCAGGGGTGCTCCTGAACTTGTAAATCCACACAATACACTACATAAACAAGAGTGCACAACCATGATAAAATATGAACCAAGTGATGAGAGCTTACCGGATAGTTATCGAAGTCACTACTACACCCATAATCACTCGTATTATTAGGGAGTGTGGCTTATAATCCAAGGCTTCCTAAGACAAGAACTTTATTGGCAAGGTTGAAGCATAAGTTAGAAGGCCGGGGTCCCACATCCATCCACCCCTCTCTCAGATCATGTGGCAGAATAAGATTAAACATGTTCCAAATTGAGGTAGACTCACCGGATTGAGAAGACAAGTCCCCATGCAGAGTCCATAAAACCATCTCAAGGGTTAGGACACTCCACAACCCATCCAGGAATTGGAGCCCAACATGTACTCACCCCCATGAACTCATGTCAGTTTTAACTGCTCACTAAGAATAGGCCACTCCAAGGGTGGTAGCTCCCAAGGGTGCAACTCTTGCAAGCATGAGCATGCCTCCTTAACTCCCCAATAGTGTGGTCAGTCTCACCAAATGGAGCATCCAGCAGTCTGGTGCCATCAACGACCTAAAAGACCTCCCCTTGCATCAGATGTCTGAGAAGAACTTTACATCTCACTGAATCATGTCACAAGTAATACGTTAACCTCTAAACTGCCCTCATTTCTAGAACACCAAGATCACAGATGGGCTATAATCTGAGGGCCGCATCTAATCTAAGGAAAGGGCTCTTGGAAGAACTAGTAACAGTTAACTAGACAGAGGCTTCTCACCCTCTAGAGTTCTAAGACAATACTTACAGTAACAGTAAAGGAATCTAAGCATCCACCTAAGCGGTACATCAAATGATAACACCAAATAATAGAAAGTAAATTGTACAATCATGATAAAAGCAGTGTAGCACTCACAAACATATTTGAGAAAAGAACATGGGCTTTTGTAAATAGACCTACTTGGATTATCTAGAGTGCAAAAGCTAATAAATAGAATGATGTTGGCCTTTAGGGCTCATAGGAATCATCTGGGCGCTTGGGCAGATTCCCCACTCAATTTGGTGAAGAATCCTCAAGAGTCTCCTCTAAGCATCTCTTGTCCCAGGTGCACAACTGCTCCTGCTCCACTCTAGCCTTCCTTGGCCCACGAAAATGAAAGGAGGTGAGTAGGACCTAACGCTAATGTTTCCATTTTGGCTGGTGAGGTGTCCCTCTATTTCTAAAGAGAATCTCTAACTTTTAGGAAGGGCCCCCACTTTTTTAGGAAAAGGTATAAAACTATGGTTATGCTAATATAATGTAGAATTAAACCAAAACTAAGGTTGAGATCAACGTATGAGGTGATGACAAGTGCCCACACAAAATTGAAGTAACATTGGTGTGTTACACTCTTCTCTCTATTCTCTCTTTGTCTCGTGTCTATTCTCTTTTCGTGAAGATGGAGAAATATATCATGTGAAGCATGCACATGTAAAGTTTGTGGAATGGACAAGGTTGAAGACGAGGAATATGTGATTTTGAAATGCCCAGCATACACTAATTTGAGATGTAGGTGTTCTATACCAAAAGGTGTTACTCTAAGATGTTTTTTCTATTTACCAGGCAAGGATATTAGTAGTTTCTATGCAGATATTCTAAAAACAAGCGAGATGTCTATTATGTGTGTCTATTAGACGTTTATGAGGGAGAGGAGAATGAAATAAGTGAGGATCTATTAGAGAGCACACTAGAAGTGGAGGCGAATGAAATCTAGAAGTATTTACATGTATTCTACACCTGACGGTCTCATAGACAATTAATAACATTCCGTTTCATTTCATCCCTCCCTCCCTCTCTCCCCCTCTCCCCCCTCCCCCCGGCATTCTCCTGTCCGAGCTCCTCTCTATATTCTCTTTCTATCTCATCTATACTTTCTCTTCATCTTCTCTCCATTCTCTCTCTCTCTCTAGTATGAAGAAACTGGTATGAAGGTGAACTTGGCAAAAACAAAGGTACTAGTATTTGGGCTGAAAAAACCACAATTCCGCTTTCTCTACAATGGGCAAGAAATTGAAATA
>JAANSK020032910.1:0-17759 GCA_011763485.2 Isoetes engelmannii
CGAAATGGCCTGCCCCTTAACATTTACCTACGAAAAAATAGGGCAGAGTAAATTATGGCCCTGCCATATAGGCACATGCACAGGCCACATAGGCACAGGCCAATTACAGGTTTTAAAAACGCCTGTAATATAAGAGTACTTCAGGTTTTGTATTAATGTTAGGAGGAGCATCAGTGATTTGGAAAAGCAAGAAACAAGCATGTGTGGCAATGTCTTCTGCTGAAGCAGAATATGGAGCAACAACTTTGGTTGCAAAGGAAATTGTGTGGCTCAGATAATTGCTATCAGAACTTGGAATTGAACAAATCAATGCTACTGTGCTAATGTGTGACATCCTCAGCTGCATTGCAATGACAAAAAATCCAGTTCAACATCACCGAACAAAGCATATTGAACTATATATGCACTTTGTAAGGGATATGGTTGCCAGAGGTTATATCAGACTTGAATACATTAGTACACATAAGCGGGTGGCAGATATCTTCATTAAGGCATTAACTGGATGCAGGTTCAAGAAGTTCAAATTACAGTTAGGAGTTTCAGGTGATCAGCAATATGACATGAAGGGGGAATGAAGAAATTATAATCATGTCATATTGGCTTGAAGGTGATCCAGGTGATCACTGCATACCAAAATACAGAGGTGCATATTTGTCTTCTGCAAGGCCTTAGCATCATGACCTAAGTATTTAGTGATGAAGACCATTGAGATTATTTATATAACCTAAGTATTCATGAAACCCTAAGGGCATGAAGACCATTGAACATGTACAGTCATAAAAATACCTCATGCCCATCACTATCTAATGGGCCATTGGACACCTAGCTATCTAATGGTACCAATACTAGATCAACAATTTAACAAAGGCTATAGGACGATCGCGCTTACACATCTTCTATTCACCTAAGTCTATACGGTGCCGGGTTCAAGGGTAGAACTACCTACTTACTAGCCTAGACGTTCTAAATGTCAAACCATCGTTGCATACTCAACGCACCGATTACTCAAGTTTAGACGCACTTGCTCCAAAGCACTCTTTTATGTAGTACATAAAGCCCTGTCTCGAACATGCACCTAAAATGCATGCTCAACATGTGGACATGCTACTATTTGTATTGTTTTTTATGCCGCATCTATTTGTCGCCAAGTTGCTATAATATCAGGTAGGTTTCATCTTATTGAGCATGCACCTAAGATGCATGCTCTAGATGCAGACATCTATTATTTTTATATATTGCTTTTTATGCTATGCCATTCCTATCGCCCTCCAAATTGCTCTACATCATGGACGTCGGCTATGCATTCTTGCATGCCGGCTTGCCATTCTGGCATCCTAGAATGGAAATGGGCTCGCCCATTCTAGAGTTACATGTTGTGTCAGGTAGCAGAATCTACTCCTTGTCCCAGCCATGCATGATACCTTGAGAATCCATTCCTTGCCTCAGCCGTGCATGATACGTTGAGCTGCTGTAGCCGTGCATGATACCTTGAGTTGCTGCATCAAAAGAACTCAGTGCAACAAAATCAAAAGAAGCCTTGGGCAGCAAAGTTGTATGCGTCCATGACGTTGTGCAAGGTCCATGAGTCCGGCATTCCTGCCTGGCCCATGCCAGAGCAGCTCCCTGCTAAACCGGTCGCCCCTCGGTTTAGAAGGGAGCTGCTGTGGCATGGGCCAGGCAGGAATGCCGTCTCCATGACCCTTCCACATAACAACTCATCAATGCTACATCACAAAAGTATTGTGCCCATATTCATGCAATTAAGTAAAGAATAGTCTAAAGTGGTTGGACACGTGCCAAGCTAAAAGGAAAATCCTTGGCCAAGCTATCTAATGTATAGGGGAATGGAGGTTGGGGCCTCCATTCCAGGTTTCCAGGTAGGGTCTTGTGACCGGCATTAGCCAGGAGCAGGTCACCTGGAAACCCCCCAACCTCCATTCCCCTACAATATAGAAGTAGTTGGGGAACTTTTTTTCTGAACCTCCATTCCCCTACAATATAGAAGTAGTTGGGGACCTTTTTTTCTGACTTTGTGCAGATTCGGCTTCAAAACAAAGCTTCACATCTACGCTTTTAACTCTGGCGAAGATTCAAACCTGTTAGATCCGGCAAAGCTTTAATCTTGTAAGATTCGACGAGGCTCGACGAAGATCCTCTGCTCGGCAGCATCTGCGAAGACCTTGCGAAGATTGGCCGTTCTACTGCTTGTTCTTTCCTTGGATTCGTCATCGGCTTGTGTCTCCTCTGCGGCAGTACCTGAAGAACCCTAAAACCAAATAGGAACCCTAAAATATGACCTGAAGCATAGGTCATGCGGAATGGATAAACCCAAGTTCCATTCCACGTTTATGTTATCGGGTGGTGCCACGTGTCAGCACAAGAATGCACGCGACTAAAAAAAGTTGGACAACCCATCTTCTGTTTGGCTTATGTGTATGTGTTCAAAATTTGGTTGATGTGATAGGTGGCACTTCGAGGTAAAAAGTAGTATATCAGATAGCAGTGTTAGCCGAGCTTTTACGTACAAGGAAAATTGAGCCTTTGATCAGATACGTATGTCAGTTGTTATGGCCAAACTTCGGTAAAAAAATATTTTTTTTGGGCAAGGGGACGGAGGAGGTATAAAACCAGACTATGGATGGAACATACATTGTGCATATATGAACAGAGCAATATCCATCTAATAAACTGCTTTAGATTTAATTTTGTACTAACTTTATCTAGAATATTTGCTTGCATGCAATTTCGTTTGAGCATATTGCTCGTCTTTATATGTGGTGGTAGATAGATGCAGGGAGTTATGCAATTGAAATAGTTGCCCCTTAACTGCCGCCTAGCAATGGGATGTTTGCTGTTCAAATCCTTACCTGTTAAATTGTTAGCACCGAATTACGAGAATCTATGTAACCAATGGCTAGACTGTTTAGTTCTGCCAAAATGTCTATTGGCAACATAAAGCTAACATCTTGTGGCATAAGAAACTTTGCATGCAGTAGCTCTGGGGAAAGAAACCAATTTGGCTTCGGATGACAAACCTAACTTGTAGTACATACCCAAATGAATGAATGAATATTTAATATGACTAGACTAAAAGCTCTTTGAGCCCTGTCTGTTCCTACTTCCGAAGATTCAGTTGTCAACATATTATATACAGCCTTCGAACAGACCCAGGGAGTTAGGCAATTATTCAAGCAAGAGCTGAAGGAGCATTTGGGGAGCTGATGGAGCCCCAAGATGATTCTAACCGTAATAGATGTAGCTTTTCCACAAATGGCTCTAAAACATGGACCTCCTGAACAGGAGCTAGAGCCATGCAAATACTTAATTCTTGCACAGCTTCTCCATAACGCCTGCACAAAACACATGGTAAGCACAAAACAGAAGAACATAACTGCCTCCAAAGGCTATAATGTTCTAGAAAGAAAAACTTATGCTTGCCAGCCTGCCATATACAACCCTATAAGTTGGTAAAAGAGATCATTCTGCTGCCACCATAATGCAGTAGGTGATGCCAAAAAGCTAGAAGAATGTCTAAAAGCTGGTAAAGAAGCTAAAATGTTTGGCATTTTGTTTTTCCTGGTATTTCGAAAATTTCTCTTTCAAAGGCTATGACAACACTGATAATAACAAGCAGAACCATGGAAATAGTTGATTTTTCTGGTATTTTGAAGAAATTCTATTTCAGGGGGTATGATACAGCTAAAATACTTAAGTTTGGACTACTGGCTTTTAGTTTACAAAGCAGAACAATGGAATAGTTTATATCTTTTACACAAACACGGATCGGTTCCAACAACTATGGTCAATGGTTTGAATGGGAGTGGTCTATAAAAATGGGACTAGGAAAACTAGCAAAAATGGGACTAGGAAAACTCGGCAACAGAACTCTGGCTTTTGGTACTTTGGATGCTTCAATAAACAAAAGAACATTATGGCCTTATCCATCAACAGCAACAAGACTATTTTTTTTTTTTTTTTCCGAACTACTCCAACTTGTTCCTTTCCAGCATAAACTGTATATGGAGATAACTCGCTCGTATATGAGTTCCATGACTCATATCCAATACCATCGCTTGCTGCATTTCAATAATCAGATAAATGAGAGAGGATGTGAAGTCTATGCTAAAATTTAACAATCCTACAACAAAGTAGCCATCCTCTCTACCTCCCAAAGACTCATAGATTCCTAAACTTGAAGTGGCACACAGATGAAAGAATAACAGCAATAGCATGAAAATAAACATGAAAAAAGTTCACAGATATTGGGCAGAGAGCAACCTGCTATGGTAAAGCAATAAACCATGGTCCCTTCTAACCATCCAGTCATGTGGTTGTAAAACTAGCAATCTTTCAGATGCTGTAACTGCAAGTCTGCAAATGTACCTTGTTATTAATCCCATTAAATATAAGTTTTTCCAAAAACACATCCACAAGATAGAAATCGCATGAAATCTGAGCAAAGTCAAGTCATCTACTACCAAGAAACGAGTCTTATTACCGAAGATCCTGTGGACGTAACAGAGCCCCAACTGAAACCTCCTTATCATCAGCCACCCTTCCATGAGCATGCAACGGTGCTGTAAGGGCTGAACCGGCACGAGCCTTAGAAGCCCGCTTCCAGTAAAGCCTCTGCAGCAAAGAAGGCAGAAGCACATGGTTGATGCAAGTCCACTCCACCCTAACATGTTTAATCATGCTAAGAGAAGTTTTCATTATTCCATAAAATAACGCCATCAAGAAAATTATAGCAGGTGTTTTATAAAGTCAGCCAAACAATTAAACCATTCTTTACCAGATCAGGATATAGATATCCAGATTAATCCATTTACCAGCGCACATTCAAGAGAAATAAAATACTCACTTTCAAATTTCGAAGCAGAGTCCCGAGAATAGCTCGATTTGATGCAGGAAGTAGAGTAAGTTGATCCGTCAAAACCTCGGCGCTTCCTTCATTTGCCAGGGAAAAACCTTCAGGAAGGTGCAGGGAGGAGGCACTGCTTGAATCTTGGAACCAGATCTTGCCGTCTTTGCAGGGTTCAAAGACCATCTGACATATATTCCAAAGCATTACATATACAAGGAATCAATAAACACAAGTTACAAATCACTTTTTAGCATACCTTTTTTCCTGAAACCATATGCCAAACAAAAAAGTCTTCCCCAACACCTGCTCCTACCATATTTACACCTAACTTACGACACACTTCAAGAAATATGATCCCAAGCATAATAGCTGTGTAAACATACAAAGAACATCAGAGAATAAAAATAAATGCCTAAACCCAAATTCTACAACTATTAATAATGAAACTAACCTGTTCCACAACCAAGAGAGAGAACTAAATGTAAATATGAGGTCTTTGGATCTGACGAGAGAGATGACTTCTTCAAAAACCTATGTACATCAAACAACACTGTATACACAGCTTGCAGAATTTGTAGTGGCTGATTCATCTTCTCCTTTATATTGAAAGAAGTCTCAACTTCATTGGCAAGTGCATCAATCCTGTTCATCCATGTTGAGATGCTCATGCCATCTAAAAGAAGAGATTCTGTTGAGAAAACTGGCTTTTTAGTAAAAGGTGTCTCTCGTCCTTCTTTCTGCAGTGCAAGAATATCCCTTTCCATGTTTGCCGAGAAGAATGCTTCATCTTCTGCAGAAACAAGAAGAGCAGCCTACAGAAAGCAAAAAGAGTTAGCTAAAAAGGCGAACTATAATATAAAACAATCAAAAGCATGTGGCTATTGCAGATCAAGAATGAGTTTTGAAGGTAAATGATGTCTTCAAAAAAAAATTAGATAAATACCCTAGTGAGGCATATGTCTTTGTCATCTCTGTGGAAGGACACCTCACTTCGAAATTCACTCCTTGCAAGCTTTGCAACCTGCAAAAGTCATTGGCTCCAGCAAAGTCAATAAGATGACAAACATAGCCGAAGCATGGTCATGGGATGAGATTAACCTCATTTACAACATAGTCCAGTGATGGACTTGGTGCAGTGATGCCAGAAGATACCATGAGATGGTGTGGCTTCCATATTAACTTGTGACTTCTACCAGGATGTAGTTCCCTGCTGGAATAGCCTAACCTCAGCATTGTGATTCCACGTGAAGATCTAAGAAAATAATTTATTGAGTCTAAAAGTTTATTGCTCACCAATGGGTTTGCCAGTTGTTTAAGAGGCTGTAGCCAATAAATGGTTTTTGAAAAAGGGTGGTTGTCATTTCTAGGCGCTTTTATCAGGTAGTAAGTAACTCCCCAATGTTTAACAAACGGAGACCGTGAACTCCTGCAACCATGTCAAGAAATCAAACATTAGACCTAGGGCTTCATCTTAGAAACAACAAAACAACGGAAGCGGAAGACCTTGATCTGGCAGCTGGATTTCAGCCTGCATATGTCCATAATGGCAATGGTGATGGGAAGATATTGTGGTCTAAAGTTCCTCCCACACCCACCTCTACTTCTGCAACGAAGCTTCAATTAATCCTCCCACA
Source organism: Isoetes engelmannii (assembly GCA_011763485.2). NCBI lineage: Eukaryota > Viridiplantae > Streptophyta > Lycopodiopsida > Isoetales > Isoetaceae > Isoetes > Isoetes engelmannii. The sequence continues at coordinate 6,499 of JAANSK020032910.1, forward strand.
TACTACTTATTTCCATAATACTATGATGAATATCTCACCTTGAAAGTAAAATCTCCGAGGAAGAGAAATACAAGGACATGTTATTGACGAAATGTAAGGTCGCACAGAGATCTAATAGAACTCGCCGTTTATTGCCGATTGGATCGCATATTATGACTCCTGTACAGTTGTGATAAGAGATTACATAAATGAAACTCAAACATATTCGTTTTCGGATTGTATTTAGCTAAATATGGAGAGAGCAACAAAAAGAATATGTACTCAACCAATTACAGATTATGCATCGTCCATAAATGACCCAGATCAAGAATAAACAGATGCGGTATATAAGAAGAACGGCAAAATCAAGAAGCCTAGTCACGATCGAAACTCAAATACATGCACAGAGCGAATGCATGTATCATGTGCACAAAACGGCCTAATGGCAATGGAGCCTCTCAAATCCATTTGCCCTGGTAGGATAGAACAATACCAGAATATGATGATTGAAAACTACAGGTATAAACAGTTATACAGAGCATTCTAACCTGCAAAGACCCATCTTTCGTCCAAAAGATAGAACAATATGAACAATTCCGAGACTAACAGAGGTAGCAGGTTAAATTTTTACTTGCAAGACAAATGCATTGCCTTTCTGCTCATAAAATGGGACTCTTTTGACACAGATAAAATGGAAATGGAGAGGATAAAAACCGAAATTTCCCAAAATTCCAACCCGAGAAACAATGGCCGCAATCTAAGAGAATCAAATAAAAAAGAGGCTGATAAGCAAATTGCAACATGACATGCGTTTTTATGAGCAGCCCAATGAAGCGAAAAAACGGCAGACATGGACAAATCTGGCGAACCGCCACATTTCCTTCAGTCGGACTGTGTCATGTTGACATAGCCGGATCACCGTACCACCGAAAACCCCACATGTCAGAGGATCAAATCACAGAGGAAATCCGTCCTACTTCCATCACAAATGCAGCGTTTTTTTGTACAGATTAAAGCCCAAGAATGAGGGAACTAACGAAAGAATTATGCGAAATTGAGCAAGAAAAGGGTGCATTGCGATAAATGCGTGGAGGATGAAGGACAAGCAATAAAGACCTGGAAAGCGCGTCGTCGGATTTTGAAGCTCGATTTCTCATTTTGCCATTTCTCCATAGCCATGGCCACCAACAACCTCCGTTAGGGGGTCATTTATTTATAGAAAAGGAAGGGACGTCTAGTTTTGCACCGAGTTCCCTAAATTGAGGGTAAAGAAAGCAAAATGAAAAAACAGTAACAAAAAAAATAAACAAACAAAACCACCCAGCTAATTTAGGAATGGCATATTCTTCTCCCATATTCATGCCATATTGCTTGTATTACTTGTATTCTTCACCATTATTTTGGCTTGCCTCGTATAAAAGATGCTCTCCATCGTCATGTTAAACCCCTAGTTAATAAAATATGCCTAGTCTTTCTTATCCATAACCATAAAAATTGCTTCTTCTTCTTCTTTTTCTTATCCATAGCGCGCCATTTTACCATTGTGGCATCTTGGCTTCGTCTGTTTAACCCTCAGATTTGCCTCAATTCTGCTCTATTCTGTTGTCTTGTGCCATACTAAATTGTTTTACTCAAATTGTTTTGGTGCTTTGTCCTGATCAAGCATTTGTCCAGATCAAGCATGAGGAAGCATAGTACGGCGCTTGTCATCTTTAGTTGTCTTGATCTACTATTCAAGTCTAGACCAAAACTCCTAAGCACCTTGCCCCATGAGATAGATAGAGACATATAATATGTCCTGTCATTCTTGTCATCTTACTACATGTACACCAGCCGATTAGACCACTGACTTGGCAAAGATGAATCGGCCAAGCCTTGTTCTTCTCTTCATTAGTGATCATGTTTACATAGATTACCAGCATAATCTTGCTTTCACCGACTATCTGCGAAGAACCATAGCTCTTTCTAATGTACATTGCTCGTGTCTTTATCAAATTTTGCAGTATCTCTTAGATGAGCTCCAGGTCATTGATCATCTTCCATTCATTTGAAGTGGAAAGTGGCAATGAAAATTACACATGAGGATGAAAAGATTGTGGCAATCTTTTCCAACTTTTGTTGTTTATGTCTTTACATAGTCTTATAGATGATAGTTTTAGGCCATCTACTGGTTATGGTTGTATTTTTTGCATTGAACTTGTGGGCATTATTGATGATGCCAATTATGAGGAGGAGATTGAGGGGCACAAAACATTTTTACCTCGGGCAGTTTCTATTTAACTGGGATGGTCTATTTAACTGGGATGGTATCACAGATCAAAACAATTGAGATGTCAGAGCCTCGAAGGCAAAGTGCCAAAGATGAAGATTCCATGTGTTTTCTGTGAAAGTACGATGGTGTCACCAGCACCATTATTTGGGGTAAAATATTGTGTGATGCATAAGAAGATCAGCATATTCTGTACGCCATGAACCTTCCACATGAAAATGGTCATTAACTATAATGCTTTCTCACCTTTAGACTATGAACCTTCCACATGAACATGGTCATTAAGAACCTTCCACATGAAAATGGTCATTAACTATAATGCTTTCTCAACTTAAGACTATGAACCTTCCATATGAACATGGTCATTAACTACGATGCTTTCTCAACTTTGCAATGGCAATGCCATTTGGACGTATTGTTTCCCATTTGCAAATATTTATTCAATTGATGAACATGCTACTATGCTTCATCCGGTAAAGAGGAACCCACTTGGATACTTGTGCTTCTAAAACCAAGAAAGTCCCATAATATACTGTGCCGTGTTTATCAAGTCGCCCACAATCGGGTACAATATTATGGCCCCACATTAATTTGTTATATATATGTATCCACTAGAATGTAGAAAAAAGAGAGCACCTTATTCCCACTCATCGACCTACCGCATTTAAGTGCTTGTTATCCACATCTTCACATCAACATGTTATCAACATCAAGCACACTATCTCGTTGTCCCATTGGTTAGAAAACCTATGATATTCTATTCTATTTTTTAGCATTCTGAAAATTTTAAATTTACGCATTATAAAAGACAACCCTAGATTGGCATAGAAACTAGTTCCTTAGCTGTGTGGTCTCGATTTCAAGACCGCCCAGAATTGCACGGGTACTGTTACGGGTCAAATCCCAACAAACAGAATGTAAGGTGGTTGGGGGTGTGGTGTGGGGTCACATGTCTAGTTGGATGCTACCTAGTGGCATGACGTTAAAAGTACTATTGTCTGTCTGTCTGTCTGTCTGTCTGTCTGTCTGTCTGTCTGTCTGTCTGTCTGTTGATAAATTCCTCATATCATGCCATGGATTGAAAACCCAGGACTCAAATAACTCACTATAGCAATGGGCATTGCAAGAGGGATAGCATTGTGTATACTCTCTTATTTCATATCTTATCCTTTCAACTTCCAGCATTGCTCGTTGGACATCACCAATGAGTTGTTGCACTTGGACCATGGGTGAAGGTTGTAATGTTGGGGTTAGAAACATATGGAGATTGTAATGCTAGGGCCTTCACATCTTGGTATGCATTGTGTATATATGTTGCATTTGTGAGCACCTGCTAACTGTCTGCTTCCTGCTAACTGTCTGCTTCTTGCCAAATGGCACATATTTGTCGGGCAAGTTAAGGATGCAGCCCAAATGAAACAACACCTGGTTGCAACGAAGCGCATCAGGCACGCTCAAATCTAGGTTGCTTCAAAAAATAACTGTGATCAGGCCTTGAAAAGACATTCTCTTTTATAACTCCTTGAGATTGCTATTATCGAAAACCCAACAGACCGATTTGGCAATTCCCCTTCGTTGCAGATGGATTGAATGCCTGCAATCATCTCAACAATCCTCCAAGGTCTTCATGAACCAATTTTGGTTTGCTAGTTTTATTTCGATAGGAGAATCTAATGAAGTTGCGTCACCCATTAAAATGCTTAAACATCAAGTATTTGAACACACCATGGATAAAACGCGTTAGCTATCGTCGGGTGGAGAAGTGGGTGAGCGCAAGTCTCATTATCTGTAGTGCGTGCTGAGAATCTAGTCTCATCTTATATAGAATATGTCTCAGAATGAACCGACATATGTCTCAAGGGATGGTGCCAACGTGCTATGACATTAAAACTACTAACTAATTAGCTAACTAACTAACTAACTAACTAACTAACTAACTAACTATAATTACGAGGGCTTGGGTCATTATGGCAAGGGAATGTCCAAAGTCACAACAGGCTAAAAAGATGGTAGCAACAACTTCCAAAGCGCCAATGAGTGGTGATGCTCTAAAGATGCTATCGACTATCGCTCGTGAGGAGAATCTGGTGACTACTTCTTCTCAAGATATTTCTTGCAATTTCTCAAGATATTATTAAGTTAGAACTTTTCATATCATCCTGGGTTGAAATGGTTGCAACTTGCTTGACATATATAGATTGGTCTACTCATCTCTTGACCTTTGAGTTAGTTCCTTCAAAGTTTATTTGCGTCCAAAGATCACCTCGTGCTTCCATTTCTGGTCTGATGGTAGGATATGAAACTCGCCATATTCGAGGCCATGGCTCCAAGATTGGCCATATGTAATTTACCATCACATGGAGCTCCCAGCTTCCTATGATCCATGTAGTGGACTTGATATTGTGAACTATGCCTTTCACAAAAAAAAAGAAAAGAAACAGAAAAAGAAGTATCGCTTTATGTGGAATTTAGAAAATTGTTATTGTCAAACAACACACATTTCATTCAATTCATTCAGTTCAATTCTCTAACATAAGACTTCCACACTTAGAGAATTGCTTGCACATGCTAATGATATAGTTGAACGCTACATTTAATGTTGACTCCATGTAGACATTGTTACAAATGAAATAATATGGCAGATGTCCTTGCTTGAAATCATAGATTTAGCAGTACAGTATAGAATAAAATTCTGAGACTTAACCACTCAACCGGATCCACCTTTGAAAAAGCTACAAGGAAAGGCTATATCACTGGCTTCCGACCAACTGGCTAAGATTTAGCCACCAATCAACTGGCTAAGAATTCTGGCTTTGGCTTAAAGGTAAGGTACCTGGCTTCTGAGTCTTGATCAATAGTGCATCAATTACGCAGAATCTGATCTAGTAATTGATATCCTTGTCACTCTTTATGTTGTAATGATTGATCACGAAACCAACATACGTATCCTCTTCAATTAGACACTTTTGTAGCTCTCCAAACATGTTGTTCGCTTCCCTCTATATGTCTGCGTGATCTCCCAATTATGTGCTACAGCGTCTTCTTCAATAAGGGCTTCGATACCTTCAATTTAGATAAAAGGTAATATATTTTCCAATTTTAGCCAAGGTTTATGCCTTTAACAATTTGTAAAGTAAACCTTAGTTTAACTTGTATTTAATTCTCGCTCTGCTACTCGCATGAAACAACAACAGTGACGCTTTGTCATCTCTATCAACAGTTTTCCCTTGCTTCTATTGTGCATATCAATAGTCAACCTTGATGGGATCTATAGTTACCCAAATGGTTAACTGGCCAGGCTTGTCACAGCGATGGTCTATAATGCTTTTATCAAATCATGAATGTATATAAAATGAGCTTCTAAGGAATGGGATGAGTGCATGTATAGAAATCTTAATGTTATTTTTAGGTTAATGCTAAATTATAACCCATGGGCCAAATAGGGAAATATTTAGGATAAAAGAAAGGGGCGTGAATATATTTCAATTTGGATAGAGGCCATTAATATCGAAAGTGACAGATGGAAAGAATGTAAAGATTGTAAAGAATATAAATTGTTTGCACTCGAGTTATGAGGTAATACGGCGGTTAATGAGTAATAAGGGTAGGCCAGAGCGTCATGAAGATGACAAGTGTCCAGTCCTTAGGATGTGGACAAATCAAGGTATATAGGCAGTTAAGGCGTAAACGGGTAAAGGTAGTACGAAGGTTGCAGAAAGAATTAATTCGGCAGGCGCAGATCTGAGCCGGGCAGCTATGGCGAATAAGACAGAAGAAGGAAAGGATCTTGCTCTAGGTCAAACGGTGATGGCAAGGCTGTAGTTGATAAACAGGAAGAAAGGACTAACCTATCTTTTGAAGTTTGATATTTCGATTTTCAAGATATGGACGATCGAGATAGATGGACCATGAGAAGGGGAGGATTGATATAATACGAACTTAGGGGAGTGGTCCATGAAGAAAGAGCTAGGGAAAAGGGGGCAAGGCTATGATTTTTCATCCATCTCAGCAGTTTGACTACAATGGTATAGAGTAGGTAGTTGCACATTGCCCCAAAAAATAAAATTGTTTGCTACAGATATTGGCTGGTGTACCTGCCAAATGCTTATAGCTGGGATTCAAATACCTCGCCCTCTCGGGATTTCGAGGAAAACCCTTAGCGATAAGGACTCGACAAGGGGCTTGGACAAATGCAAGGCTCCTAAACAATCTCATTGACAGGATTTTTGAAATATAATTTCACTCAATGTTAGAAATCAACCAAATATTTCAATATTTGCAAATTCTTCTCACAATGATCAGCTTAGATTATTTCACTCCTTTCTTCACAAACTACTTAGTTGCAATCCATACATCTCATAATAATATAGATTTCATATCATTCAATCAATCTACTCCAAGAGCCTTAGCAATGTTCAAAGATAAAGAATAAATACACACTTAACCATTTAAATATTCCCAAATATCATCGGGACACTGTAGCAAATGGTCAAAATCACTGTAGCTATGGTCATTCCAACATTATTCAATCAGATACAAACCTTTACAGTAGCTTCAACGATTGACAACTGCTGCCGAAATCTATATGAACCGAATAATAAATATGTACAGATTCTACTTGGATTTATTCTGGCTGATCCGGCGGTTTTGCATCACCGATCTGGCCGATGTTCTATATGCCCATATTTCACTGGACCGTGAATGGTTTCGCTATATAAGGCACTTTGACCTTAAGTATTTCCAAAACCGTAACTATTCTCAACCATTAGCTCTAAGAAAAATATTCACAAATATATCACACCGATTAACCTACCAAGTGTTTAGAACCTAAGAAGATTCTCCCCTAGGTTAGATAAACACTTACCTAGGTTTTTCTCTGTACAATCCCTTGATGTACTGATGTTCACCACGTATTCACTGTGCAGTCAAGTAGTGAATTTTTCTCAATGCAAACTCCTGTTTATTTCTCAACTGTAACTATTATGAATGATTTGATCTGACATTTCCTTCATTCCCCTTCAGATCATATTATTCATAATCTTTCATTCATAATCTTTTATGTCTGAAATCTCCTGTATGTTCATAGTCTCTTAAGGATATTTTCTGCTGCTTTTCATATCACTGGATCCTAGTCTGGTACTGAGCTCTATGAACTTATATCCTGTTAAGGCGTTAGTAAAAATATCAGCCAATTGATTTTCTGACCTGATAAACTGCAGTTGAATTATCTCCTTGTTCACCATATCTCTTATAAAATGCATTTCCATCTCTATATGCTTTGTCCTTTCATGAAGAATTGGATTTTTAGTCATTGCTATACAACTTTGGTTGTCACTGTAAAGTACTGTACTTCCCTCTTGTCTTATTCCAATCTCATCAAGCATTCTTCTAACCCAGATGATCTCTTTAGCAACCAAAGTTGCAGCTGCATATTCTGCCTCTGCAGTTGATAAAGCTATAGATCCCTGTTTCTTGCTTCTCCAACTTATTGGACCTCCTCCGAGCATTAAGACATATCCAGATGTTGATTTTCGTTCATCAAGGTCCCCACACCAGTCTGCATCACAATATGCCTTTATCTGCATGTCATTATTAGTATATCTTATTCCAACTGTTTGTGTTCCCTGTAAGTATCTCAGCACCTTTTTTGCTGCTAACCAATGCCCTTTTCCTGGATTGTGGTTATACCTGCTCAACATGTTTACTATAAAAGCAATGTCAGGCCTCGTATTATTAGCAATAAATAACAAGCTTCCCACTAATTGCCTCTATGGAACAAGTTCCATTTCCTCCTTTTCCTCTTTTGTTTTTGGACATAAATCCTTTGAGATTTTACATCCTGGAAGAATAGGGACCTTTACTGCATTACAATCAGCCATGTTGAATCTTTCAAGCATGGATTGAATATACTTAGTCTGAGTGAGGGACAATACCTTGTTCACCTTATCCCGAGCTACTTCGATTCCAAGGAACTTCTTTAGCTCGCCTAAGTCTGTCATCATAAACCTGTTTTTCAGAATTCCTTTGCACTTATTTAAAACATTCATACTGTTTGCAACCATTATACAATCATCCACGTACAATGCTATAATGCAGTAATCATTTCCTTCTCTGAAGATATACACATTCCCATCATTGTTTAGCTTTTCAAAGCCTTGCTCTCTCAAATATCCATCAATGCATTTATACCATTGTCTAGGGGACTGTTTCAGTCCATACACTGCTCTATTCAATTTGCAGACTTTGTTTTTTCCATTTTCATAACCTGCAGCTTGTTTCATATAGATCTCTTCATCAAGTTTTGCATTCAAGAATGCCGTACTGACATCCATATGATGTAATTCTAGGTCAAGAGCATTTGCCATAGATATTAGCATTCTAATGCTTGCAAGTTTCACTACTGGAGAAAATGTGTCATCATAGTCCACTCCTTTTTTCTGTGCAAATCCCTGTGCAACTAAACGGGCCTTATACTTTGGTTTACCTTCAGTGTCTAATTTCAGTTTATACACCCATTTGTTACCTATTACAATCTTTTCTTTAGGCGTATCCACAGTCTCATATGTTTCAGTCCGTTCAAATGATTTCATCTCGTCATCCATAGCTTTTCTCCATTTGTTTGCATCTGCACATGCTATTGCATCTTCAAAAGTTTCAGGAACTCCTGATTCTAAGACCATGAGTGCTTCTGCATCTATGTCATCTTGTAACCTAATGCTTCTTCCACCTCGCCTTCTTCCAAACTGTTCAATGTTTATTCCAGCTTCATCCCTAAGGATTTCCCCTTCTGTTCTTCTCTTTCTTGCTGTATTTTCATGAGGCACATTAGTTTGAGTATTTAGTTCTTCTTGCTCAAGAACTTCACTTTCTAAAATTTCAGAGTCTGAATCACTGCTGTCACTAGCATCAGTCACTGCCTTCTCCTGTTTGTCTTCTTTGTTATCTCCTAACTTCTTATCTTCTTTCACATCGAGCTTAGGTTTATAGAGTTCCTTTTCTACAAAGACTACATCCCTGCTTATTAGAATTTGTCTATTCACTGGATTGTAAACTCTATATCCTTTGGACTCTTGATCATAACCTACCAGATATGTTACCATGGACTTATCATCCAATTTCTTCCTTAGTTGTTCAGGAACTAATGTGTAGACTAAACAACCATAAGTTCTATACTTTTCATAATCTGGAATCTTACCTGACCATAGTCTTTCAGGACAATCTCCATTTAAGCTTGAGGATGGCAGCACATTTTGAATTTCCACCGCAGTCTTCACTGCTTCTTCCCACAAGAAGTTAGGGAGACCTGCATGTTTCAACATAGCTCGAACTCCATTTAGTATTGTTTATTCTTCCTCTCAGCAACACCATTTTGCTGAGGGGTGTGACTACAAGTATACTGGCGTTTAATTCCCCTTTGAATACAAAAACTTTTAAATTTTACAGACATATACTCACCTCCTCTGTCGGATCTCACACACTTAATTCTCTTTCCAGTGGTACATTCTACTTCAGCTGCAAATATTTTGAAAGCTTCAAAGGCCAGATCCTTTGATCTCAGACAATAAACTTTCGTTCTCCTACTGTAATCATCTACAAATGTGATGAAATACTTCTTTCCTGTAATCCCTGTTACATTCAGAGGACCACAAAGGTCAGTGTGGATTAGTTCAAGTATTCCTTTTGCCCTTTTATCAGATTTTTTAAACGGCAGTCTGCTTTGCTTCCCAAGCATGCAACCTCTGCATATATGTTTCTCTGCTTTGAAATCCATAGATGATATCCAACCTTTTTTTATCATTGATTCAATGTTTGACAAGTTTGTGTGTCCCAAACGTTCATGCCATTTTATTATGTTTGGATCTGTTGCTAGGCTAACACTTGTCAAACTCTTAGCATTAATACCAAACAGATTTCCCACTCTTCTTCCCAAAAATCTCAATTGATTTCCTTCAAAAACTTTGCAGTACATTTGTTCAAAAAGAACTTTAAATCCGAGATCCACTAGTTGGCAAACTGATATCAAATTTCTTACTAAGCTTGGTACACATAAAACATTTCTTAGATTTACTACATTTCCACTAAGATCGAATAATTCAAGCACCCCAACATCTTCAATTTTCTGCAAGTTTCCATTTCCAACTTGGATATGAGCTCCCTTGCTTCCACAGCAGTCTTTGAGAATTGAGGAAGAGCATGCTATGCTCTTTTCAGCTCCACTATCTATTATTAAGAAATCATCGTCAATGTCCTTTTCACAAACTGTAAAAGTCTTAGCAGCACTTACCTTAGCGTCTTCATTCACTTCCTCTTCCTCTAGTGGCACCTCCTCTGCTACGTTTGCTTCAGAGCTTGTATTTCTGCCCCTGCCTCTTCCCCTGCCTCTGAAACCACCTCTGCCACCTCTTCCTCTTCCCCTAGCATTAGCCCCATGCTTTGGAGTAGAGCATGTATTGGCATAATGACCTCTGCCTCCACAATTGTAGCAGCTTATATCTCTTGCTAGGTTAGGACAGTTAACTTTCAAATGTCCATATTTGTTGCAATTAAAGCATGGGCCAAGTTTACCTCCAGTTCGGGCTTCACCTTTCCCCTTAGCATCACTGCTGTTTGTTCCTCTTCCTTTGGAGTACAGAATTTGGGCAGAATCCTCCTCTTCATTCACCTTAACTTGCTCCAACTCGGTTTTCAGCATTCTCTCAGCTTCACATCTTGTCCTGGCTATGGTCCTAATGAAAATAGAGATATTGCCAAGACTCGAGACTGCTCTAGAAATGGTCAGTACTTGCTGTTGTTGTGTGTAAACAATACCTGCCCCTTCTAGATCTGCAATTATGTTATCAAAGTTCTGGAAGAACTCATTCACATCATCACTATCATGAAATTTCAGCCTCCTAAGTTCATTTTCTAGCACATCAATCTGAGAAGAAGTTTTCTCCTCATAAGTCATTATCATATAATCCCACATTTGCTTAGGATGCATACCTCTCAGCTTTAGAACAATGCTGGAGCTCAC
>JAANSK020033243.1:0-17751 GCA_011763485.2 Isoetes engelmannii
GGCTGCCATGCTGGAGCACCTGCAACCTGTCTTGCCGTGATCTAAAACGGACCAAAATGTGACGTGGCCGATCTGGATGTTGAATCCCAACCCTGTATACTGCCTCTATACCTGGACATGCAAGATGCATAGTATCTCTGAACACTTGAATAAATATGGGTAACAAATTTTCTACCTAAATATGTCTTGGCTAAATAAATTGCCCAAGATTCACCTTGATTTCCATGAATAACATTCAGGTTCAGAAAACATTCGCCAGCATAATTAATCTCATAAATCTATGATTCGCCCGACCTTCAAGATTTTGCTTTCACACGTTTAGCCTTGAGGGCAACCCTGCAACATTGCATATTAGAACGCCTACATTACTCCTGCATCCATAACACAAGCAGCCCCAAAATGCAACCCTATATAACATGCACCTCCTTGCAATCAAACACTATATCCAATTCTCCACATACAATACAATAGCAACACAAGTACACTCATACACAATCTCACTAACCAAGAATTTTACATTCTCAACATCTTCAAGACTTCAAACTCATATGTCCTACATTTCTTCACATAGAGAAGTACTCCATAGCTTGCATCCAAACATTGTCACAATAGTGCTTGGAGACTTCAATATTGATGTGCTTAAGCAAACAACTCTATTGCACACGACACCTTCACTAGATTCTATTAGCACGCACCCAAACCAACTCGGCACAATGCGTTACTAGATCACATTTGGACAATCTTTCCTATCCCAATGTGTAACGTCGCATCTTGCTATTGGAGTGACCACCAAAGAGTCTTTATGACAGTGAATTAGGAAGAATTGTCACAATTCGATAACTTAAATAAAAATCTCTCATTTAATTAACCACATTTTGTTCAAATTACTGATGTATCATTCAATGTTTATTTCTCACAATATAACTCTTCTATGGGATAAATATACAATTGCAAACATCTACATTACATCTATTTTTGTCTCATATGAGGAATATACAATCGCAAACAGCTGCAATACTTAACAAAAAGGATATATAGTAAATGTCCTTCAAAATCAAGGTTGAATATCCATTTCAATAAAAATCCCATATTCTCTCATTCTCTGTGTGTGTCATCCATAATACCACATGGCTAATAAGCATCTTACTCCACTCTACTTGTGTGCAATGCATAAAATTATTTACTAGTAAGCAAGTTACATATGATGCAATAAGTTGTGCATCTACTAGGATATTCTAGAGTAAACATTGGATTAATTCGGCAAGAAATATAGGGCGTAATGCCGCAAAGGATTGGAAATGTCTTAAATGGGCACATCTTTGCTGATTAAATATTGTTTTTGGTTAACTTGTTAATATTATTCTTATTCTATATGTTATTAGTTCATAACTTGTTCTCATTTGTAAGGCTACCTTTATTTCCACAACGCCATTGGACTAAGCATATGGATTAGGAACATCCATTTCTAATTGTTTGAATGAGAAATTTAAATAATTGGTTTCTTATTTGGAAAATGTGGAGATTTAAATAATTGGCTTCTTATTTAGAAAAAGGAGAAATTTGATTCTGAAGAACAATGCATGTTTATTCTATGGTTTGCTTAATGAAAGGGTAGCATGGACTAGTAGCCTTAAACTTTAAAATTTGGATCCACAAATTCAATACCATAGCTGATGTTCTATTCTTTTTCTTAAGCTGTGAACTGAAGTGTTGTATGGATGATAATACAAAAGATATGAGTTCATTCCATACAGGGAAATGCATTCCATCATAAATTGAATCACCATTGTTTTAGATCATAATGGGCATTGGTTTCCTTGAAAGAGCTCCATAATGAGTGAAGATACATTAATACTCTCCTCTAAAAATCATCAGAGGCAAGAGGCTTTGCCACCTTTGCGAGAGCTAGGGATAAGACATGCAAGAATATGGGGAGCAAAGTATAAGTAATATAAGTATGTGAAGGTTCTCATAATGAGATATGTATATTCTAGTTATTAGTTATTGCTACTGTTGAAGTTGACATTCCCAACTTGGACATCAAAGGTCTTGGGTCTGTGGGGTTCAGGAGGGGGGATCTTGGGCACCACCACAGTGAGCAGCCCATCTTGGCATGCAGCAGATACATTCTCCAGATTCGCATTCGCGGGCAGGTTGAATTTCCTCATGAATTTGCCTGCCGCGCGCTCCACCCTCACATACTTGATGTCATAGTTGGGGTTGTCCTCGCGCTTGCGCTCGCCGCTGATCTTCAGAATGCTGTCATTCTCAATTTGGACCTGATCAAAGCATAGGTCTCATGTTGTTTATCAGGTTGATGGTGTAAATTATTTTACTTTAATTTTTTCTTCATTATTAAGTTTCATTTGGAAATGTTTGTTTGGGAGGGAAGAAAGAAAGGCTGAATCAGAATGATTGAACTGTACCTTGATCTCAGAGTTTTTAAGCCCGGGAACATCTGCGACGAATACATAGGATGCTGGAAGCTCCTTAACGTCCACTGAGGTGTTGGCCATGGCGGATAAAAGCTGCTTACGTGTCTGCAGCCCAGATGATTGGTTTCAGAAACGAATGGTAACTTAAGTAACGTATTAATTAAGCCAAATGTTACTAGAAAAGGGATTGTATCAGATCAGCAATGAAGCAATGGTAAAAAGGGATTGAATCAGCAATGAAGTTATGGTCTGTGCATGGATATTATAATGGTCTAAGTTATGCATGCAAGTTATGATGCATACCAAGAATGCAATGATACAAATGTGAAATTACCAATATGTTGGATTTGATGATTCAAATGTAAAATTACCAATATGAATCACAGAAGAAGAAGAAGCAATTTTTAAGTCAGAAGAAGGAAAAACGAGAAATATGAAAAAAATTAAAGCTATGAAGGGAAAGGCTTACTAGAAAAGGCGGTTGGGAGTGAGCAGGGTCGACGTACTTGGTGAAGTCGACGGAAACAGAACCGTCGGGAGCGGGAGGATCGGCGCGGTAGAAGGCCTGGTTGGATTGTTGCTGTTGATGGTGGGCTGATTGGCTTTGGCTGGTTGGTTGCCTGCCGCTGGCTGATTGGTGGGTGCCGCTGGCGGTGTCGGAGTCGGAGTGGCTGTGGTGATCACAGTGCTCTCCGGCGCAGTTGTGGCGCGGGTAGGGGTCTTGATGATCCGGCTGATCCTGCTCCTGCTCCTGCTCCTGCTCGTGCTCCTCCCTGTGATCCACTGTTTGCTCGGGTTGGCTTTGTGGCTTCGGCGGATGCGTTTATTCGTCCCCAAACCCCTTCGCCCAAAAGTCGTGCCCTCTCTCGCCACGTCGCATGCCCCCTTGCTTGCCCTCTTCTCCACGTCACTTCTCCTGCCACGTCAGCTCCCTCATTGTGCTTTCTCGACTTACTTCACTGCTTGCCAATGCCTTGTTTTTGCTACCCTCAGCATGGAGGCTCAAGTCTCAAATCTCAAGTCAGTCACACTATGCTCGACAGACGAAGCTCACGTCTCACATCTTACGTTGGTCGGTCTCGCTTTGCCTTACGTTGGTCGGTCTCGCTTTGCCTTTTAAGTTGCAGCATGCTCCTCCTCTCACTTCTGACTTTTGGTCTTCAGCTAGTGTTTTTAAACCTAGGCAATGGGAATGGCTCAAGCGGAAAAGCAAGAAACGAAGCTCGTCCAATGTAAAAACCACTTACATTGCATTCTACCTCCTTGTCCAATCGTGTGTTGACACGTGGCATCGATAATTTAAGGAATGTCTATTGGATTTTGCATTCAATTTTCAAATGACATTCCAGAAATTTACCGAACATTCCACAAAGTTACCAACATTCTGCCCACAAAATGTCATGTAAGTGATTCTCACGTAACAAAAATGTCGCTTCAGGCAACATTCTCACTTGTCCACGTTGCCTCCGCGCGTCCGCACGTCGATAGTATTTCCACATATTAACTTCTGCAATTGTTGAAAGGGGTAGGTATTACCTACGATTTTATATGGTTTTGGCAAGTATGAGTATGCCAAAACCGTATAAAGCTGATGTCAGAAAATGGGTTTTGGGTTTTCTAATGTCTTTTGATTCTCCTTCTATATTTTATTTATAGAAGCGATTTTCCTATCTTCGTGGCAATCTCTTGCGGCAAGGCAGGGTGGCGTGGCCATGGCGGAGGGGATTCTAGGATGTAGTCGTACTTAGTCTAGTTGCTTCTTTCATTGAAAGCTTCCTTCATTGCAAGCTTCCTGTAGTAAAGCTCC
This sequence comes from Isoetes engelmannii, assembly GCA_011763485.2. Classification (NCBI taxonomy): domain Eukaryota; kingdom Viridiplantae; phylum Streptophyta; class Lycopodiopsida; order Isoetales; family Isoetaceae; genus Isoetes; species Isoetes engelmannii. The sequence goes on from JAANSK020033243.1 coordinate 4,243, forward strand.
CTATTTTTGTTGCCTCTAATCCTTTTGCAATAATTTGTGCGTCCTCTAGTATCTCCCAGCTTCCAGAACACAGGGACAGAACAATGCTCTTTTTTCTAGCCAATCTAAATGCTGCATATCTCCTTTTTGTCTACCCTTGAACAAAGCAGCTCTTGAGATCGTTTCAAGTGATTTCTCAGGATTCAAAAGCAGGGGATCAACTAAAGGCTTCGAGTGTTGCTTGTTATTATTTCTTGCTGTCAAAGCCAAAGGGAAATCGTTTCTTCTGTACTAATTATTCTCAGGGTGTGGCTCAATCTTGGTGCTTGAGCCTTGTTATTTGATATTAGCTGGGTTTCTATATGCGATGCTATTAGGTATTCTTTTGTGGTTCTCTGGCACTACCTTTTTGGCAGGGGGTTCAAATCTCTGGCATTCAATATGCTACTTTCAAACAATTAGGTGTGAAAGGGGTGCTAACAAATGATTGTGCAGATCTGTCATATCCAAAATACAAAGCACAACAGTTTTGTTGAGGCGCTGGAAGGGACATATTAGTAGACATGTATTCTGATATATTGACCAGTGAACTCATGTGCTTATGGTTGCGTGCAGCATGTGCTTGTGGCTGCCTACTGCAAAGTGTCTGCCATATTTTATTTAGTTGGCTGCAAACTTCCTAGAGTGGCCATGCAGTTGCTCAAATCTACTGTTTGTAAAGCATCTATTTAGTTGCATTGGAGTTCATGCCATCATCTTGTGTGTTGGGCAACCAATTTCGTGGCTGTATTACGTGATTGGAGGGGATTGCTGCAAGTTGTTTATGTGTGGTAGATCCGTATACAATGACACATTGTATATTGACTCCTGCTTTGGTTTTGAAAAGCATATGCTGAGCTGGAAAATGGGGTTTGACCCTATCTTGATTTTTTTCAAGGGATGTGGTTCTTGGAGAGGGAGTATGACATGGCATCTATATTCTCTTCATCAAGAGCCCAAAATAAGCGATTATATGCTAATATTTTATTATTACCTAAAATGACATTCTTATATCGGGGAACCCCCAGAAATGGGTTTCCATGCCATCAAAGCTTGATAAACAACGATTTGATCAAATGATAAGAAATGGGGATGCACACTAGAACACAAAGTCAACCACGACCATCATATTAATTTCACATTCCACGCTAGCAAAATTGAAGCGAGTTAGAATGTCATGATTTTTTATCTAGGCTTGCCAAATAGTAAGGCAGGGGAATAACTTACGCAATATGTTGTTTTAGTCCAATGTTTCTGCACACCCTAAACTAGCAATGGTCAAAAATTCCTCGGGGTTGCATATTTGTTTAAAACATGTAATAATTGGGCATGTGGTTTTTGGCGTGCCGCTTAGAGACGCCACCACAAGTTTATAGCTGAAATTCAACACATTTATTAACACTTTTGAACAACTTAAAATATAGTTATTAAAAGCAAGTTCACTCGTTCTTAGTAACTATATTTTAAGTTGGAAAGAACACAAAATCTGAGATAGATGCGCTTGTCATTCATTCTTCAGAGCTACAAAGGTTAGAAGATAAGCTTCTGCAATGGTGTCTCTCCAGGTTCCTAATGGTCCTCTCATTTCTGACCTAGAAGAGCTCAAAACTTTTGTACATCATCATTTTTCTAGCTTCTTTACTGCCCGTCGTCTTCCCCTTCAACAAGATTTTCAAGAGGCACTGCTTGCAAAGGTTCATCTTATTGTTTCTGAAGAGCAAATAGCTAGTCTGGAAGTTGAGATCACTCTCAACGATTTGGCAGATGCTACATCTCTTTTGAAGCAAGGCAAATGCCCTGGAATTGATGGTATTCCGGTGGAATTCTTTCAGAAGTATTGGGGCGGCTTGGTGACGATGTGTGTAACGCCTTTACTGATTCTAAGAGGCAACAAAGTTTGGATAAGATCCTTAATTCGTGCTGGATCTCTCTTATCCCCAAATGCAAGGAGCCCTCCTCAATTTTAGATTGGCACCCCATCACCTTATTGTCTTCAAACAAGATCTTTGCTAAAGCTTATGCTCAAAAGCGTCGAGACATTCTGATTCTCTCTCCTCTATTTAATCTGGTTTTCTGCCACGACGATGTATTTTAAATAATATAGCTGCTGCCTATGAGGGCATTTATTGGGTGAGATTGCAGGCCTCGTGAGATTGTTCACTTGAAGCTGGATTTTGCAAAGTCATATGACAGTATTGATTGAGTTTTTCTAGAAAAGCGTCGCTTGCAACTCGACTTTGGTGCACAATTCATAGCAGATGTCATGAGACTCCACATATTCTGCTCACTCTACTGGTCCTTTCCAGGGAGAGCCTTCGGCATTCTTTCAGGTTGGCCGTAACATTCGGCAGGGTTGCCCATTGGCACCATTGCTATTCACAGTTGTAGCAGAGGTCCTCAGATAATCTCACTTGCAGCATAAGACAGCATTTTACATGGACTCCCCATGCATAATGGTTCACAAGAGGTTCGTTATCAGTATGTAGATGATACTTTTCTGTTCCTAAAGGCCGATGAGCAAAATTTGGAGAATGCCATCACACTTTTAGACTCATTTTCTTTAGCATCTGGCATCTTTGTTGGCTGGCAGAAGTGTATTGCATTGTGGACACTGGATTCTCCACTTCCATCGTGTGTTACTGCATTTCCATGGAAGGTCCTTCCTCATGGTAAGGTGACCAAACTTCTTGATATCCCTGTGGGGGTTAATATTTCATCAAGAGATGCATAGGATATCGTTATCACGGGCTTGGAAAAGCACTTGTTCTGGTGGTCCACAGCTAAATTGTCAATGGCAGGCCGGATTACTGTAGCCAAATCAGTTTTAAGTAGCTACATGTATATATGGCTTCAATGATACTGGCGCCACAAGTGAAGATGCAACTCATCATCAGAATTATTAGGAATTTCATCTCGGGTGGCACAACCAAGATCAGTTGGGCAAACTGCCTTTTGTCGAAGCACTGTGGGCCCGGGGGGTGCATTTAGAAGAAACAGTGGAAAACATGTCAGTGTACGGGAGGGGATTTTTTAGGGGCCACAACCGTACATATAATATGGGAGGGGTTATATTTTTGTTTGATTTCCGTATAGATATGAAGGAAATATGGGAGGGGTATATAAAATATGAGGGATACTTTTTTAGAAAAATTCCGTATAAGGGATAATTTCTCTTGACCCTATGCACGCACAATATAGACTTTACATTAGCTGCACTCCCCCCCCCCCCCCGGGACGTGGGGGGCTTGGGATGATCCATTTTCTTTTATAGAGCAAAGTATTGATCTTCGAGTTCATCTGAAGGATCCTAAACAATGTTGACGAGTCCCCAGGCTCCCAGCTTCTGTACCAGTCCTTGCAGCTTTGTGTCTCCTTTGGTTCTCCGTTAATCAAGCCATTGTTCCCCTGGGCTCTTTTCTATCCACTATCAGCTTATCCTAATGCTTCTCCTTTCCTCAGAGGGCTGTTGAATGCATGGGACACTGTATGCACTCTTTTCCATTTCCACCCTATGGCAAGGAATTTTAATAGAGCTAGTTCTGAGTGGATTCCTTTGGACGATAATAAACAGATGTGCCTTTGGTATCATTAATTCATCCCCTGGCACAACGGCGCTAGAGACTAGCAGATGTGCTTACAATTTCTGCATGGTATAGTGAGACACATCTGCTGACATGGGAAGAATTCCGGATCAAGTTTCTCTTTTGAGATGGGATCATGCAATTTGGCAGAAGGTAGTCTCCATTCTTCCTCCTCTACCACAAGTAGTGCACTGTCTACCATCTTTGGGTGATTCATGAGAATGTTAAGGTCGAGTTGGTTAATTCTATATATAAGATCCTTCTTGTTGTTGAGGTGTTGCCCATCACAAAAGTGGCCTTTGGTGGTACCAGTGAATCAAAAGAAAGAAGTTTGGAAATGTGTTTGGGATAAGCTACTCCATCCCAAGTTGTCAGTTTTGTGGTGGCAGTAGATGTGTGTGTGTCAATGTTCTGGTCCACAGGTTTCATCCTCAGGTGTGGCATGTCCCTTATGTGCTCCGAGGACTGAGATGATTGAGCATCCTTCCTTCCTTCCTTCCTTCCTTCCTTCCTTCCTTCCTTCCTTCCTTCCTTCCTTCCTTCCTTCCTTCCTTCCTTCTTGTAGCATGCTAGACCGGCTTGGTTGTGGCTTCAAAGTCTCTTCAATTGCAATTTAAACAGTCAGTAGGCATTATTGGCAGTGTACCCAAGTTCTTGGGACAGTCTGGCAAATAGAGCATTTCATCTGGCTTCAGCATGGATCAATTGATCAATTTGGAAAAGAAGAAATCTCTTCATCTTCAAGGGCATTAGAACCCCTGATGCTCAAGTGCTTGTTGAAGCTAAGCAATGCATTGTTAAAGCCTATATATCTTTGTCAGTTAAGGACGAAGTGAAGAATTGTATTTTGCTCCACTATCTTCAGATCAACACTTATATATAGCTTTTTCGAATACTGCATGTTACAAGGTGGCGCGTGCTTTTGCTTTGGTCGACAATTTCTCCATTGGGTTTTCAATCCCCCATCTATGTTTGTACTTTCTCTGATTAATAGAGTTTCACGTCCTTCAAAAAGAAAAAACAATGTTTAAAAGAAATTGAGTGGGGAGCTGACCAAAGACACAATGTCGAGTTACCCCATAAATGAAATAAGAAACTATGCAAAGGCAAGAATGAGGGCAGCAACAACAACTTCTCATCGGCATTAAAAAAAAAAAACCAGACCTTTTGGGTTTCCGAGGAAGGCCTTTAAGAGAAATGATCACGGACGACCTCAAGGATGCCTCGAAGAACAAAGATAAAAGTTGCCGGAAGTCGTATGTAATGTGCATCAACTTCACGGGATGTGCGAAATCCTAAAAAAAATGGCAGAATATAGGAAAAGTACACGTTAACTATTAGGTAAATAAAAGAAGCATGTCCATTGTGGGCAAGAAACCTCCACATAAAAGAAAATAATGTTTGCAAAAGAAAAGCACCCATGTTAGTACCAAAAATAAACTAGCAGTAAGGCAGGCTTGGGGTAAAGGAGTGGTTGGGCAGAGGCAAAAGTCCATTAAATTCATAACATTAGAGGATTTTTGTACTTCCTTTGCTCTGGTTAGAAATAAAAATCGAAGGCAATGGGGTAGAGCTATCGAAGATGCAAGCAAGACCTTTGCATATTCATCATAAGGATAGATGTAGCTCAATAAGAGGATCCAAATTATCTAGAAAACAAGATTTAAGAATTGAGGATGGTTATTGTGGTTGATTTTAATGTTTAGAAATTAGAATATACCATAGAGAAGCCAATTATGGCACTTAACTTGCAACAAGTGGTATATCCATAACCCTAAGCTCAGCCTAGTATTAGCCCGAACATTGACCATGTTCCACGCTTTTGGCCACCCTAAGCTTGGCCTAGTCTTAGCTCAAACATTGACCATGTTTCACACTTTTAGCCACTCCCTAAGCCTGGTCCTCGTACAAATGTTGACCATGTTTTATGCTTTTTGTTACACCTCGATCCTAGTGCGACTATGTGATTCTAAATTTGACCAAAACAATGGAATAATTAGAGAACTTACAATAAGTAGAGAGTGGAAAACGATCTAACAATACTCGTCATCAACATCGGCTTGGGATTGCTGCTAAATTTTGCCTAAATTAAAAGGCATAATATCACATCTACCAGAATGTTTTTTTGATAGAATTTTAAAGTTTTAAGGTGAAACAGTCATAATTCTTACAGTTTCAACAAGCCACTATATTTCAAATATGGAAACACATAGTTCCCAAATTGTACGAGCAGGCAATGCCAGCGACGCCATAGCCAAAAGCTTGGCATCTCTAACGTACCAATGCATAATGATATATAAGCAATCCCAGTTCAACTATCTCATCGAATCTTCTTTACACCATCGTCCAATTATGGACATGGACCATAATGAAATGGATCAAATTTATCAACATGAATCAACACATAATTACTATAATTACTGTGTCAATCAGGACCAATCCACAATCTGGATATCTATCAGGTTTGTCTGTTCTAGGGCTATGATTCAGCGGTTCCACTAAAACATTAATGTAAGTGGCATCATCAGGTTCCAACTGCTCTATTTATTCCTACGCAAAGGCACATTCAACGTTTCCCTCGTGCATGTTTGGGATCATTGTATTCAATGATATATTCGACACACCATACAATGAAAATCTTCACAAGGGTTATTTTTGTAATGAAATTTAATATACATGTGAATCAAGAAATTACATGCTATAATCTTTCAAATAATATCGAGACTTTATTGCTATATATTCTTAGATCATGTAAGTGCAGAAAGTATAGCAGTATTAGCACACATGGTACAAGAGCATTGTCTACCACAACATCCAGCTTCAATAATTTAAGCATGAAAGCAATTTTCTTGCTTTAGAGCTGCAAAAAAAAGGGGGGGGGGGGGGGGGTTTCTAAAAAAGGTTAGAAATGTGACATTTTTTTACAATCATATTGCCTTGCTACACTTCATGAAAACATCCATATGCCCAATCCCCATGGTCAGCATAGGTTCATATGCCCAATGTGTCCCCATGGTCATCATATCTTGGAAGCAGTACAAACCAAGAAAAACATTTTGCCTAGTCAGGTTATCAAACACTTCATGGGCTTTTCCAATATTCCCTCACTCATAATTCTCGCACGTAATAGTATGCCATGTTGTAAGGCGCCCATGGTGGTACATGCATTTAAAATTCTAGTCTAGAAAATGCATCATATATAAGTGAATGCACAAGGAAAGGAAACAAACCTTCAGGAATTGGCTGAAGAGATAGACCGCATGCTCAAGGATCCAATCAGATTTGTCACGTTGTTGTAGGTAGCTGGCGATCCAAGCAACAATGCCTCCCACAACCAAATCATCATCAAGACCTTTCTTTAGTCCCTTAAGCTGCACTCCTCGGCATTGGCACAATCTTTGAGCTTGGTAATAAAGATAATTTAGTATAGCCTAGATTGAAAGACAACATTAAAGGAACTTACTGAATAAGGCACAACGCACATGTCATACGTATTCAGCTTTAACCTACTACTGCATTCTTCGTTCCAATAAGTAGACCTCTACCAATGGAGCAGATCTCACAATTTAAAGGGGCCCATAACATAGCAGACCTCCTCCACCGTCAAATTACCTGTAATTGCAGGTTAAGGCCAATTTCTAATGCCAGCATATACCCGAAATATTCTCACCCACCATGGCATTGAGGGTTTGCCCTTTAGGGCAACCCAAAAAATGGTTTGTTATACAATGGTCAGGACGTTGTTTTTGAAGATTAAAGAAAATGCAAGTAGCCTAGTGAAAAGAAAACAAATCTTTCCTATCGGTTCCATTAGGCTATTGTGATTGGGTCCTCTGCGATTCTCCAAAGAACAAACACCTGCGCCCAAGATTAAGAAAAAAGCACGAGGATCCCCTCCAATCCGGTGCCCACCACAATGTCCAAGCTTTTCGACAAGTTTCGGTTATCACTTTGATCCTCACTTGCCTGTGAGTTTGATATTGTGGTTGCAGAAATGTTGGGCTGCGTCATTTGTCCCTCTTGTCATTTTATAAAACCGCCATTACAAAGGCTTGCACCGAAATGCACTCGATTGTCAGGTCTATATTCGTCGATGCTTCAGGCTTTGTTTTTGTCAATGCTTGTAATGTCCAAATAGTCTAAAATCTCACAGAGTTCACTGCTTAGGTCATTTAAATAGCAATTCAAAGATTTTGCTAATAATTCCTCTTAAGATCTACATGAATTGCCCTTTTGAAACCAGCCCTGTTCATAAAATAAAATTCACTGAAGCTTATGCTAGCTTCACTAAAGAAACGTGCCAACCATTCTTGTTTCATATATCGTGTCAAGAGGTAACTTTGGAAATCCTGAAGAGCCAAGCCCATGGGAACCCAATATATAGTTTCTCTTTCTCATAACCAAAGCTGCAAACTAAGATATATCATGGATTTTGCAGTCAGAAGCTCTTTGTACAGAAGCTCTGTTCCAAAGGTTATACAACCATGTAAATTATTTAGCAGCTTTGGAAACAGTCATGGGGATGCCAAGATTACATGCCAAGCTGCAGGTCCTGCATTATCAAGTAACTTCGAATCCTGGAAAGCAGACAATTCCACCCCTACTGGAGGTATTTGTTATGCTTGTAAGCAGTTGTGATGTTCTTATAAGATGTTATAAATTGGAATTTGAATTTGCAGGACCACAACTTTCTGACAGGATACGTGCGATAGCTTTTTATACTCTAACACTGGTCTTATCTATACCGCTAATGGTTGTGATGCTAATCCAGCATCCATTTGTTCTCTTATTTGACAAGTACAAGAGAAAGGCACATCACTACATAAACAAGATATGGGCATGTCTTACTGTGCGATTCTTCTATGAAGTTAAAATCGAAGGAGAGGAAAATCTACCAGGACCAGATGAACCTGCAGTTTATGTTGCAAATCATCAGAGTTTTCTGGATATATATACACTATTCCAGCTTGGTCGGCCTTTTAAGTTCATTAGCAAAACTAGTATTTTTTTCTTCCCAATTGTTGGATGGTCTATGTTCCTGACTGGCCATGTTCCATTGCGGCGTCTCGATAAGAGAAGTCAATTGGTAAGGCACTATTTTCACTTGGTTTATTATGTTTCAATAGCATTGATAATATTGTGCTGACAATGTTAAATCTTTTTGTGGAAGCCAAATAAAAATAAATATTTCAATTTATTTGTTGATATTTATCAGGCTATATCAGACAACCATACATTTCAAGCTCCATCTCTTGTAATATAATAGCCACTCTACGATTTACATAAGATATATTGCAGCAGTTTAGAAGATTGTCAATATGTATTGCTATTTCTGTTTTCTGCTATTGGAAGCACAAGTAGGTTTATTAGGAGATCCAAACAGCACATGCTAGTTGCCAAGACATGTTTACCTGATCCATACCAGCAAAGTTCTTTATTCCTTGGAGATTTATGTTGTCCAGCCTTGTTTATTTTCTAGCGAGCTTATCTGAGTGTTAAGACAACCATTTCTATGCCCATTGATTCAAATTTACCTTCCTGCTATTTCTCCCATGACTCAACTTATAATCCTTATATTACTTGACCTTCACTTTGTATACACCCTGCAACTTTGTCCTGGCCACCTATTTATTCAGCACATGAACCTAATTAACATGTGGGACTATAATCAGGCCAAAATCTTTTACCATGACTATTATCCACAATCCAAACCTTGATACCATGTATGCTTTTGCCAAGATGGGTTTACAATGTTCTGCCTTGTAAATCTCTGACTCTTTCAGTTTGATACACATGCTTCAATCATGATAAGTCCCTTTGTTAGAGAATGCTAATAAGCAATGAACTACAGGAAGCGTGGTGGAAAAGTTACACACCTACGGTGAGCCTGTTCAGGCATGCCTATTTGTTATTCAAAAGAGATGTTCTCATTACAGGCAACTGGTACTAGATACCTTTTACACGTCATTGGACAGTGGCTCGAGTGGACAAGGTTTCAGGGACCGGCCTCTTCTTATTGAAACTCATTTCATTGTGAGGAATCTAATTGAATTATTGTTGTAGTTTCCTTAAACATATCCCTGTCAAGCCTGTTCTACATAGTTATCAATAAATTGTAACCTTCTAATGGTTGTGCATTGTGAGTTTTCCTTTCTTGATATATGTTGTTCTTTACTTTAGATGGTGGCACAATGCAGGAATGCCTAAGGCGTTGCACAGAACTAGTAAGAAAAGGTGCATCTGTTTTCTTTTTCCCGGAAGGGACACGTTCTACAGATGGGAAACTGGCTGCCTTTAAGGTTTCTTTTCCATATGTGCATTTATGGACCTAGAATTAGACCAAAAATTCTAGAATCTCAGACTTTTACTTTTATATACAGAAAGGGGCATTCAGTATTGCAGCAAAGACTGGTGTTCCGGTTGTTCCAATCTCACTTATAGGTACAGGTGATTTGATGCCTAATAAAATGGAAGGCACACTCAAGTCAGGTGGGGTAAAAGTCGTGATCCATCCACCAATAAGAGGCAATGATGCTGATGAGTTGTGCAAGGAATCAAGGAAACTTATTGGAGAATGTCTTGTAAGCCATGGATTTTCTATTCATTAGCATGTATCTTAAGATTCTGAAGCCATGAAGTGATAAACGTAGGTATTGTATTATAATCAATATTCTCTTTGAGCGTCTGATAGGGCAACAGTCATGGTGAATTTGACTATATCACATTAAGTTTCTTAGGAATTGTCATGGTACCTTTATGTTATGCCGCTTTGATATGGTCTAAGATCTGTGCGTGTTAGGATAAGATGTATCATACTAATTCGTCCGAGTTTATATTTGTTGGAAGTGCAACAGTCCAAGAAATATTTCTTAGTCCAAGAAATATTTCTTATCAGTCGTCAATAATTGTCTACATTAGTGTAGTTGCAAATGATGAAAATACAAACTGATGTTCTTTCCTTTAAACAGAAAACTGTGATATTTTTTCCTTTAAACCAATTCTGAATTTTGAGTTATGTTTTGTATATGTTTAGCATTGTATTGGGAGTCCAATTTTGCAAAAAATGAGACCAGATTCCAGAGATAGAAAAATTGGCATGTCTAAATCTAGAAGACATGCCAAGGGGAGAAAATGATAGATAAGGTTGAATGAAGGCGCTGTTGATGAAGATGGCCGCTGTTGCTGCAGGGGAAAATAGCAACGGAGCTGTTGGTAACCAGAGAGAGGGGGATCCGGGGGAGTTTTTTGGAGGGCCAGGGGCCATGTTCAGTAGTGCAGGCACACAGCTGGCTGCTAGCATCAAACCAAAGCCTGGAAGGAGTGAAGCCCTTTCTTATCAGAAGACCCTAACAGAAAGGGCAAACCTGGGTGTTGCACCAAAGGTGCCAAATCTTTGCATAAGCACCATTGGGGCAGTGCAACGGCTGAAAAACGATCTGTTGGGGAAAGGAAATGAGGATTACGGGCAGATTACTGCCACAGAGCAGGGGCTGTTACAACCGGGAGATGGCCCAGATGACTGTGTGATGGAAGATGCTACAAAGGGGAGAGAGATGGAAGCAAAGAAGAAGCTAACGGATGACAAACTGGCAGCACTGAGACAAAAGTCAGCCGCACTTGTAGAATCAATACTAGAAGGGAATAACCTGGACCATTAGGTTTTAGCAAGGAAAGCACGGTACAATAAATCAACTGGGCATTCTATAAGTGTCAGAGGTAAGTCTTCTTCTGCTAACTTAGATGCTGCATTTCATCATAACTCGGATAGGGATAGTATGCATATTGAAAATCAGAATGTTATGGGCACACAAAAAGGTGCAGTAAAGCTTGGTGAGAAACAAACAGCCACATCCGATGTGATAAGTAACACAGGAAAAGAGGCTGGCCATACAAACATGGGGAATGCCATGAGGGCAGAGCATCATCTGGAGAGGAATGGACGACCATAGGGCAGAGAAGATAGCAGAAAGCAGAGGTGGTTATATAAGAGTTTCAGCTTGAAAAGGACAGGACTTTGTGAGAATAGTGAATAATCCACGATTCTAAGAGTGGATTCAGACTAACATTCAAGATGAGACCAAGAGTACTATTGTTGCAAAGGCGCTTCAAATGATAGAGAAGGGCCTCATTCAGAACATGGAGATAACGACTAAAATCAATAAGTCAGTAACGGCCACCAGTGCTAATGGAGTGGTAGAAGTAGAAGATAACTTCCCAGTAGCAGAAATTAATCATGAGGTACACAAAACATATCTGGAAAGTTTGATCTCATGCTCAGTTGTAGGCTTCTTTACAGTTGTAGGCTTCTTTACTGGGGGCTTCTTGGATCTGCGCAGATTAAGCACATGGCTATCATCAGCACACTTAAAGCGGTTAGGTTACCCCAACATCAGTCGCTGAAGGCGCGGGGCAATAACTTCTTCCTAGTCATGTTTGATAGCGAGGCAGCTCTAGACAGATTAGTTGCCAAGCACCCTTTTGCAAGAGACTTTACGCTCACGTCAGGCTTCACGCCTAAGCAACTCTTTGCCATCAAAATTCTATGCTGGTTTGAATAAAGCACCTACCACCAGACCTGTTAGTTCGAGTACTTAAAGACTATTGCCAATATGCTGGGCTTTTACATTGCACACTCAATTGCTAGAGGGCCCAGAATCTGTGTTGCTATCCCAGCAAACACACAAATTTCCAAAGGAGTGACCGTGAAGAGGGGGATGTGTTGCTTTAAATTTTCACTTAAACTCATAAACGGATGGGAAATACGGAGAATGTTCCCTAGCTTGGAGATGGTGTGATCAAGCCAAACCACATAAATGTCAAAAATCAACTTGCAGACCCATCAGTCACCAAGGGCAAAGATGGGGAGAACGTGATGGCCTCTGAAGGTAATACACAGATTGAAACTACTCAAGAGACATACGAACCTCAAACTAGTCAAGAGACACATATACCTCTCTAGTTCACTATCACTCCTCCATTTACACCTGCTCCAGAAGTAACCACTGCCACCCCTTTTGTTACACGTCTTGAAGAAAACACGCCACACAACATGTCAAATTTCAAGGTTGACGTCCCAAACGAAGAGGCTCAATGGCAAGTGGTGGCTCTTGGACGTGGTACACGAGCTAGAAACATGGCTAGAAAATGTAGAGGCTCTCAAAACACGTTGGGCCTTAAAACTGCAGAGGCCCTACAATCAACATCATCACTCTCTAAGTATATCATGGAGTCAACTTCTAGAGAGAAACAACTTCTCACAGTACCAAAATGCCCTCAGTCAATGAAATACAAGTGTAGTTTAATGTATTTACTTAAATGCTTCTGGATTATTTTGGAATTTACAAGAATGCCCTTTTACCATAATGCCTTGCCCTCTTTGGTCTGTTGAAGAAGGCAATCCAAATTTGGAGAAAGGATCTTATCTGTGTAAACTCTGGTTGCACCACTTAATTGGTGTAGCTTAAAGATGCTAAACATGGGGGCTGTTGGATTGAAATATTGAGCAAAATCTTCATAAAAAAAGCATTGTCATTCCACCATGAGTCTCCATTTCAGATCCGATCCAATTCAACTGTAATTTTGCAACCAAACAGGGTAGCACAATTCGGCACTACAACTCCAATTATATCTGGCATTTACAGCTCCAACCCAGCATTCCGTCAACAATTTTGGAAGTCTGCGGTTTAAACCATGTTGCATTCTGGCCTAATCCATCTGCTCCAACTTCTGCTCCACTTGTCCACATCTCTTTTTTATAGTTACACAGATGCAATCTAACTCAATAATAGCTCAAATGCACTGGTTGCGATAGGTATGCAGATCGTCCTATGGAGTTCTGGGGTTAAAAGACAGATGTGGAATTCAATTTTCCCACTCGACTTGATTGTTGAGAAATAAAACTTGCAAGCAT
>JAANSK020033354.1:0-45146 GCA_011763485.2 Isoetes engelmannii
TAGTGTTTTTGGTTAAAAAAGTTAACTAATTCTTAACTAAATTTCTTAACTATATGCTAACTTAACTAGTGGTGCGAGTGTAAATTCGGTTAAAAACTATAATTTAACTTAACTTAACCGCTGGTGCGAATGTACCCTTAGTCTCCTAAAAATTCGATCATTTTTGCAAAAATCTGGTGATGTTGTAAAAAGTAAGGCAAAAACCCGTTACTTGTAAAGTGGAGCAGGATATTTTTTTCTATATGTGCTAGGTATATTTTTATATGTGCCTACATCTTAATATATATTTACATCCTTAGTCCCCTTTTTATTATTACAATATCCCCACCAAATTTGCATTATCATAATAAAAAGTATCTACATTAAGAAAATCATAAAAAGTATTTGCATGTATATGCATGTGGACCATAGAGAAATAAATCAATGGTTCTGGGATTTTGCCCTCTTTTTTTGCCAACATGGCAAGCAATGCAATTTGTGAAAGCATCCTCAGCAGGAGAACTGCCATTAAGACAAAATGGCATGCACAAATGGAGATTGAGAGCTTGAATGCTTGCACATCAATTCAAGTTAATGGTCCTCCTATGACTAGGGATTTTGACTTTACAAGAAGCATTGTAGTTTGAAAAGAAAAATCTAAACGCCATATTTACGTTGGTGAATCAAGCCAGCATCTTTGAGAGAAAATTGTTCAATGTTAAGACTTATTTTTATTTAACAAGTCGAAACTTACTTTTACATTATAAAAAAGCTATTGACTTGTTATATAAAGCATGAAGGCAAAAATCCGATATACTTTATAAGAAATAGGCGAAATCCGGTGCATTTAGGAAAAATCCGATAGATCTTTGAGCGAGAAGGCAAAAAACTTATAGGATAGAAAAAAAAATTCGCGCCCTACCAGTGCCTTCACAGACCGGATTGCCCTTAACACTCACGAAGGCCGACATCATAATGGGCCTCCAACGCCTTGCCAATGGAAAGGCAGTAGATCTTGATGGCATGCAGTCAGAGCTCCTCAAGTTGGCAGGGCCAGGAATTGTGCCGCTGTTGACAGTGATGCTCAACAACGCACTGCGACAGGGTCTCCTGCCATAGTGGACCTGTAGCAGAGTGGTGCCCATATACAAGACTGGCGAGCCCAATTGTCCGGCCAACTACCGCACCATAATGGTCAGCTCGCTCTTTGCAAAGCTCCTGACTACTGTTATTAAGCACCGCACCACCATATGGGCAGAGGATTCGGGGGTTCGAGCTCTCACCCAGGTGGGCTTCCGACCTGGGCATTCAACCATCGACCATTTGTTCGCACTGCGAGCCATTATAGAGGACAGCAGGAACCGCCGCCAGGACCTCTATTGTAGATAGTGCCATATCTGATCCTGCTCCAGGAGACAGGTTTCTTCCCACTCCAGAGAGCAGCCATGTGTCAGCACCTGCTATATTTCCAAAAGGTTTCCCGGATGGATGAAAACCGGCTACCAAGAGCAGCCTTGGCGGTCGCAATGGGCCCGCATCGCCTCAAAACCTGTTGGAAAGACAAGCAGGCACAGTGACTATCCCAATGGCAGGTGCAGGTACACAGGTGTATACGGGTCTGCACAAAGAAGGACCACGACGACCTGAAGGCCTACCTTGACACCTGCTTCCTCGGCAAGCTCTGGGACATGGAGGCCCTGGCACAGATCAAGTTGGGGCATTATAGAGAAAATGTGAATTCGACACTCAAGCGGGGGCTCCAGCAGTACCTGATCACCCCCCTCTCCATGAAAAAGTGTAGACTCATCGCCTCCATCCGAAGGGGAGGACACCACCTCCGTATTGAAACTGGGTGATGGGCAAGGGAAGCACGGGAGGATGGAACTTGTGAGTGCTGCCACCAGGGGGTTCTCGAGGACGAGTGCCATGCCCTGTAAGCCTGCCCCTCCTATGCACATATCATAGCACGGTATCCGCAGTTAGTGATACCGGCCAGGCACTCCATCTCCTGCTCAACACTAAAGCGGCAGGCACTCTTGGGTCATATCTTCAGGAGGTTCTCGACGAGCGCCATCGATTATGTCCCACTTCCCAGTGAAGATCTCTACTTTGAGTACTCAGCTGGGGGGGTGACATCCCTTTGTTTTGTATACCAGCAAGCGCATTGCCGCCACGGGTTTTTCCCACGTGGGTTTTTTTACCCGGGTCGTAATACGCTTGTTGTTTGCCTTGTACAGGTCCCATAGGCCAATTGGTCTCCGTGGATGATAAAATTTTTATTCTATTCTATTCTATTATTTTTGTTAAAATTGTTAGGTTAAAAGTTGTGGTAAAAAAATAAAAGGAAAGTACAAAAGTAGCGTGGATAATGGCATCGATCCGGGCTATCGGATCAAGATTCTAGAAGGGGGCGAGCATGCATGTCTTACATGCATGCATTGCATGCTTTTATGGTGGAAGATCGCTATTTTAGGCGTGGTTCTTCAGCAGCATCTCATCGGCGCTTCCTCCTCATCTCTCAGCAGTACACTGTTCTTTTCTTTTCTCTTTGAACCAAGTAGGGGAGGGGCTTCTCTCTGCTTGGTTTGAATAGTTTGGCATCTCTTCTCATGCTATGGCATGTTCCTTCTCAGCTTTTCGTCTTTTTGGGCCTTCATCCTTTGATCTTCATCCTCGATCCCGTTTGCTAAAGAAAGTTCTCTTCTTTTCGGTAGTTTTTGTCGTCTCATGCGAGCCCCATAGAATGACATCGATACAAGCCATCGAATCGAGATTCTAGAAGGGGGTGAGCATGCATGTCTTGCATGCATGCATTGCATGATTGTTCTGGTGGGAGATCGCTATTTTAGGCGTGGTCCTTCAGCAGCATCTCATTGGCGCTTCCTCGTCGTCTCTCAGCAGTACATTGTTCTCTTCTTTTCTCTTTGAACCCTTTCTCCCCCTTTAATTTATTGTTGTTGTATTTGTCGTGTGGCACACGTCACCTGCCCCTCGCTTTTCAACGTTTTGTGGCGCGGCCCGCCTTAACAACCCCTCGCTTTTCGGGTTTTTTTTTTTTTTTTTTTTTTTTTACTCTTGTGTTTTAGTGTTGGTGATGTGAAGGTACAGGTTAACAACCGGCAGCACTTTCAACTTCTCCATTCGTGGGTTTTGGGAGCGATTTTCAGCCCTACGTTTGTCAAAGCCCCTTGTCGAAGGCTTATCACTAGGGGTTTTCCTCGAAAACTAGAAAGGGTGGGGTTTTAAAGTCCCGATGATAAGCTATCGGCAGGTACAACAACCAACATCTATTAGCATTGTAATTTTTGGGGTCCGGGTTCTATAATTGGATATTCCCTTTTTTTTTTTTTTTTTTGTGGGTAGTTCGCATGTTTGCGGCTACCCACTGTCCATCATTGTAGAAAATCTGCTGAGAGATGAATGAGAAGCCTATCTATCGAGAGTTTTTGTCGTTTCATGCGAGCCCCATTCTAGAAGGGGTTTCCTTGAAATAAAGTTAGCTATATTGGTAAAAAGTATTAAAGCTAATGACATGAGAGCATATAACTTAAGACAAGAAACAATAACATACATAGTTAAAGTGTGTATGCTATTATCATGGTTGAGCATTTTAGTATGTTTGCATTCACATGTATTTTGCCTTGTACCAAGGATGCTTTATTTTCACTGGACTTAGTTGCTTGCTAGAAGTCTTAACGATGTAGATTCTTGATGTTAACCTTGCGATGGACTATATTTAAGTTGATATTATGCTATTTGCATTGATGTTGTGATAATTTAGAACACTATGATTTATAACACTATAAGATGCTCTTTGACATAGACCTCTGGGACGGGAGTCTAGGTGCGATGGTCTAGACTCGCGGTTATTGCGCAGTTAATATATAAATAGTATATTATTTGAACATGGGGCGTTGGTACCTTGGGTACAACGTCATGCATAGTTAAGTGGTCCTCCATTGCTGGACGCGGCGTGAATGCTTGTGCTATGTCACTGGCCTGATCAGTCCAATTGACCATGCTCAGACCCAAAGGAATATTGGTTGTAATCTATGATGCTATGGTCGCTAAGTTAATATTATGTTACCTTGGATGTTTGAATTGAGTTACAATGTTGGAGGTGTTAGTAGAAACTGAGATTAACTCACAATCACAATGGTATCACAAACACTTCACCTTAAGGAACACAACTAATGTCTTTGCATCACCAAAATCACATTATACAATTATTCAACCACAACCATTGAATTTAGAATCATTAGCCAATATGAAATAATTCGTTCTCTAGAATTCATGCATTGCCCAATACAACATCTCAAAGTTCTGCACTGCGCCTAATGCTATTTAGGTTGATTGCTCCCGATCACTCACAAGGAGCATATCAGGTTTCTTATATATGCTAGCTGCTTCCGACGGTGTGGGATCTGCTCCGACGGTTCTGCCATGGCCGAGCTTTTGAATTCTAACTGTCACGAATTCCTTTGTCCACGCCATAGTTTAAACATGGCAACTTTGACCTCCAGAATTATTATTCTTATTCTAACCATTGCACCATGCAACCAAGTGAATTTTAATCACTTAAAATTCACTTCACCTTAATCACTAGGACCATTCACCTGTGAAGATTTTGGCCACAACTCCTGTGAGACTTTATCTGTACATAATTATTTTAGACACAAGTAGTTAATTTTATCTGATCACATTCAGCACTCCCCCATCAGATGAAATTACCTGTAACGTTTTAAACCTTGTCCCTTGATGTCACTTGTGCAGCATTTTTATCATGACTGAAGAACCTATGTATCAGACGAACCCACCTGTATCATTTCAAGTATTCTGTACATGTTCAGAACTAAGGGAACTTTGTCTCACACCAAGAATTTCTTTGAACTTGTCAAGCTTCACCAATGTTAGGGCTTTAGTCAGAATGTCTGCAGCCTGTTCTAAAGTATTAACATACTCAACAGACATGTACTTCTTTGCCACCATTTCTCTGATAAAATGCATGTGCAATTTGGTGTAACACAGGGTTTTTCGTGATAGCAATGCAACTTTGGCTGTCACTTAAAAGTACTGTTGCATTCCTTTGTAATATTTCTATTCATCAAGCAACCTCCTACACCAAACAATATCTTTTGCTGCAAGTGTGGCAACAGCATACTCAGCTTCAGCTGAGGACATTGCTGTACTAGTTTGTCTCTTTGATTTCCATATGATAGCTGCTCCACCTAGCATCAAAGAGAATCGTGAAGTTGACTTCCTATAGTCAGGGTCAGAGGCCCAATCTGCATCAAAGTAACCTTTTAGGTTTAGATGATCATTTGTATAACTTATCCCTTGATCCTGAGTTCCTTTGAGATATTTTAAGACACGTTTGGCAGCAGTCCAATGATGCTTTCCAAGATTATTTGTGTACCTGCTTAGCAAGCTAACTGCAAAAGAAATATCTGGTCGAGTGCAATTGCTTACATAAAGAAGACAGCCAATTAATTCCCTATATGGGACTTCTTCCATTTCCTTTTGTTCTTCAGCTGTTTTGGGACACATATTCTCAGAGATTGAATGACCAGACACAATAGTTGTGGCAACAGGTTTGCATTCCTGCAGTCCAAATCTCTCCAACATACCTTGAATATTTGATGCTTGAGTGAGCGTAAGTTTCCCGTTAGATCTGTCCCTATGGACTTCAATTCCCAAAAATTTCCTTAACTCCCCAAGGTCTGCCATCTTATACTTGTCCTTAAGAATATTTTTGCATCTGTTCAAACACTCGATGTTATTGGCAACCATAAAGCAATCATCAACATACATAGCAATGATACAATAGTTTCCGTTTTCCTTCAGGACATAAATGTTACCATTTGTTTGCAGTTTAGAAAATCCTTTCTTTATGAGAGAGGCCTGCTGACAAGAATGTGGTAAAAAATAAATGGATCTACAAGCTAAAATCAGAAGCAGATGGAAAGGGCCAAAAATATAAAGCCAGGTTAGTTGCTAAGGGTTTTTCCCAAAAGAAAGGGCTAGACTATGAAGAGACCTTCTCTCCAATAGTTAAGCTAGCTAGTATAAGAATGCTCTTGTCTATTGCAAATGCAAAAAATTTGGAAATACATCATATGGATGTAAGTACAGCATTTCTGAATGCTAAACTGAATGAGGAGATATTTATGGAATAGCCTCAAGGATTTGAAACAGGACATAATATAGTTTGGAGACTTAAAAGAGCAGTTTATGGACTCAAACAAGCTCCAAAGGAGTGGTGCTTTAAAGGTTTGTGTTCTTTGAAAAGCCTAAATCTCTTCTTCCATGGCCCTCTGCTAGTTTGCTGATTCTTGAATGATTTGTGACTCTTCAAAATCACATGGTACATTAGGTTCTAAGATTGCCATAATCTTATCAATTTCTACCTCATTTGCATGCCTTTTGCTTTTGCCACCCTCATCTCTACCAAACGGCTCAAGCTCAATATGCATGTCCTTTCTTAACCTTTCAGCCTCAGTGCTCCTTCTCTTCTTTATGACATTATTATCCTCCATTTCAACATCTTGGTGGTCTGATGGGGTATTTCCTGTTGTACCTACTGTGTTTTCCATAATAGAATCCTTGTTTCCATTGTCTTCATCCATATCAATACAAGTAGGACTGTTTTGTGAGACATCCTTTTCCTTCTCGACCTGTTTCAATTTGTGCAGCTCCCTATCCTTATAGAGTCAGCCTTCTTCAAAGACTACATCCCTGCTCAAAATTATCTTCTTACTTTCGGATTCATAGAGTGGGTACCCTTTTGCTTCCTCATCATATCCAATGAGATAACATATGATTGCTCTATCATCTAATTTCCTCCTATCTTCCTCTTGAATGTGAACATAAGCAAGGCAACCATAAGCTTTAAATAGATCAAAAGAAGGTTCAGTACCATACCATAATTTATCAGGTGCTTCTCCATGGTTGCTTGAACTTGGAAGCTTGTTTTATATTTTGGTGGCAGCTCTAAGTGCTTCCTCCCATAAATAGTTTGGTAAACCTGCATGTTTAATCATAGATCTTATAGCATTCGATAAGGACATGTTCTTCCTCTCGGCTATCCCATTCTGTTGTGGGGTTCGAGCACAGGTAAGTTGTCTTCTAATACCAAGGTTAATGCAGTACTGCTTGAACTTATAGGAGACAAATTCTCCACCTCTATCAGTCCTGAGGCATTTGATCCTTTTCCTTGTTTGCCTTTCGACTTCTGCCTGATATTGTTTAAAGGCATCAAAGGTTTGAACTTTGGATCTCAAGGTGTAGCATTTTGTCTTTCTAGAATAGTCATCTGTAAATGTTATAAAAATACCTCTTCCCATGAATACTCCTTACATTTAGGGGCCCACAAACATCATTATGAATCAACTCCAAAATTCCATTTGCCCTCTTACCAAATTTCTAAAATGGCAGCCTGCTACTTTTGCCTTAATGACAACCTTCACATTTGAGTGTTCCAAATTCATTTTCCTCTCCATTTATTAAACCTTTTTTGATCATATCAGCAATCTTTTGAGCATTGGTATGACCTAATCTTTCATGCCAAAGTTTAGCATTTGGAAGATTAATTGAGTTAACCATAATGGGATCATCATTATAAAAACCAAACAATTTCCCAAACCGTTTTCCAAGAAATTTGATTTCATTATCTTTCAACACTTTACAACATTCCTTGTCAAAATTGACTTGGAATCCAAGATCAACAAGCTGAGTTACAGAAATCAAGTTCTTGATTATATTAGGAACACACAAAACATCTTTAAGAACTACTCTCTTGCCCTCCAAATCATAAAGCTCCAAGAGTCCACCTTCTTCAACCTTTTGCATTCTTCCATTTCCCAACTGAATGTATTTAGAGTTCTCCTTTCTTCTCTCCTTTAGTATTTCCTTTGATCTTATCACGCTTCTTTCAGCTCCACTATCTAGCACAAACAAATTACTGTCACGTTTAGAGATAGAATCAGAATTTGAGAAAATTTTAGGAATTTTTACCTCTTCATTCTCGTCTACCTCTTCTTCGGTCTCTTCTTCATCTCCTTCTCTTGCAATGCTTATAGAAGTGGCTCTCCCCCTTCCTGTATTTTTGAAACTTCCTCTTCCTCTGGTAATCCTACCTCCAAGATCGCTGCCCCTGCCTCTATTACTGTTTTTATTCCTCTCAGGACTAGAACATTTACTTGCAATATGACCAAACCCTTGGCAATTGAAACATTTGGTTTCTTTAACTGTTTTAGGGCAGTTAGCTTTGATATGCCCATAGGCATTGCATGCAAAACAGTGCACTCCTTGCCCTTTTCCTCCAGCATAAAGTATTTCAGCTGACTCCTCTATTCCTTCTAAGACTTTTTCTGTTCTAACTCTGTTCTTAGCATCATTTCAGCCTTATTCCTAGTCTTGGCCACATTTCTTATAAGAACCGAAAGGTGTTCATTAGATGAGACTGCCCTAGGATAAGACTTGGTATCTATCATTGATGGTCACTCCTGCCCCATCTAAGTCTGCTATAATGTTCTCAAACCTATTAAAGAACTCAAAAATATCTTCCTCCTCATGAAACTTCAAATTTCTTAGTTCACTTTCCAAGACATCAATTTGGGAAGAAGTTTTAGCCTCATAATTCTTTAAAAGATAATTCCACATCTCCCTAGGAGACTTTCCTCTTAGCTTCAACATAATGGTAGGACTAACTTTGCTGCAAATAATTCCTTTTGCTTCCTTGATCTTTGCATTCTTGGAAATACTCCTTGAACTGACCTCCTGTTCTGCTCCAGAACCTTGAGAAGAACTTGCACCACCTGCACTCTTAATTCCTCCAATGGTACTGCCTCCAACTGCACTTGTAACAGACACATTTTCTGCTACATTGTCATCCCCATCAGGGTCCACCAGCTCCCACAAATCTTCCACTTCTAGGATGTGGATGATCTGATTCTTCCATATCTGAAATCCTGGTCCCCCTTTATACAGTTCCACTGCATTGAGTAGGCTTGCTTCAAACCTGCTTGCCATCTAGAATCACCTGCTCTGATACTACTTGTTAGTAGAAATTGAGATTAACTCACAATCACAATGGTATCACAAACACTTCACCTTAAGGAACACAACTAATGTCTTTGCATCACCAAAATCACATTATGCAATTATTCAACCACAACCATTGAATTTAGAACCATTAGCCAATATGAAATAATTCGTTCTCTAGAATTCATGCATTGGCCAATACAACATCTCGAAGTTCTGCACTGCGCCTAATGCTATTTAGGTTGATTGCTCCTGCTTTGAATTCTAACTGTAACGAATTCATTTGTCCACGCCATGGTTTAAACATGGCAATTTTGACCTCCAGAATCATTATAATTATTCTAACCATTGCACCATGCAACCAAGTGAATTTTAAGTTAAAATTCACTTCACCTTAAATACTAGGACCATGATCACCTGTATGGAAACTTAGGTACAACATTCACCTGTGAAGAGTTTGGCCACAACTCCTGTGAGTCTTTATCTGTACAGAATTATTTTAGACGCATGTAGGTAATTTTATCTGATCACATTCAACAGGAGGGAGGGGACTAGGTGTTCCGTGTCCAAGCTCACCGTCTACTCTTGTTTAATTATTGATTTATGTATTAAGCTTTAGAGATATTGAGGGATTGGACAAGGGCATGGTCATCTCCACCTGGAGTGGAGAAAAGTGGGTGTACATGGTCCAATCTCTATATTTTTTATTTTTTTTTGAAGGACGTCAAACTATTCAATATTCCACAAAGTACAAGTATAATTGCAAAGGCAGGAATAAAATCTCAGCAGACAACAATAATCCACTGGTGAGCAACCCACCTATGCAAGGGATGATATACCCAAATACACCTCAAAAATCAAGTGTTTCTTCTCAGGTGCAAGCTGAGAACATTGGTATGCCTTCATCAATCTATGTTGTGCCTCATGAAGAAGTTAGTCAGCAGTAATTGTTAAGCCTTTGAAAATACACCACCGTCGCCTTTTCCAAATAGACCACACCAACCAACCTGATGCCAAATGAAAAGCCTGTTGTCGTAACCTGTTCCAAGTGGAGGGGTAAATCGCAAGAAGCACTTGCTGGCAAGTCAAGGCCCCATGAAAGAGAGATAACAACCACGACCAAACTGGTTGGACTTGGTCGCATAGGAAAAAACAATGCTCAAGAGTTTCAGGATGTCGCTTACACAATGGGCAAAGTTCTGAAATATGGGTAGCAAACTTATAGACCATCACGTTAACCCGCAGACAACTATGAAGGATCTGCCACCACAAGGCAGAAACTTTGGGATGAAGCAACTTATCCCAAGCCCAGGACCACACTCGCGTCCACTAAACATGTTTACCAAAGCCTATGCCAAAAGAAGGACTCACGTTATAAATGTAAATTTATCCGGTATAAAGAGTATATGTAGTTGCCTATAAATGTAATGATATTATTGCTAACACCGCATACAAGGATCCGTTGATTGGAAAGCTCCAACAATTAAAAAATCAGCATAAAACATATGGATGTCCCATGCAAGATCCTAGAAGAACGGCCACATCATATGCATGGAAGCTATGTAGTATATTTATGCTTATAAAATTATCGCGACCATGATCTTGATGAGCATTATTTTGCAGGACTTTGTTGAGATTGCAACCACAACTCTGAAACTCAAAGAGCTCAAGGATGAAAAACAATATATTCACCAAGCAAGAGTGTTGGGCTCATTTATGGAAGCTATATCTCGTTTGATTTAGTAAAAAGTTGTATGAGGATCATGATGAACTACCGCAGAAGCCATCTAAATCCTTGAAGTGGCAATCTGGCTACTCCTGCATTGATTGCAAACAACGTACATTGGATATTAGGACACTAATCTTCATCAGACATGAAATTTTGGCATAGGCTAAAGCATGCTAGATAAACAAAATTCTATATTTGAAGATATTATTGGCCAGTTTCTAGATTTTACAGAGCATAGAATTTTGGATATTGCAGACCCAGAATATGTTGAAGAAAATTATGATGAAGACCATGTTGTTGGGATTGTGACTAACACCTTTCTTGAGGCAATCAAATCTATAATAAAGCCTAATGAAGCCCATCAAATTAAAGAAAAAAGAAATGCAATCCACCTAGTTAGTAAGCTTGGTACTCTTGTATCAATTTCCATCTTGCATAATGCCACTTCTGGTTTTTGTAGATACAAGGAGCCATAGTAAAGTATGAAAAGTAAAAAAGATATTTGGATTTCTTCAGCAGGGTCTCCACTTGGACTATTGCTACGTTTATCATATAATAATCTCCTGGGCTCTGTCCATTTGCCAAATTGTTTATATAGTCAGAGCCAAGTGCCTGTGACGACCATACGGGTATTCCTACTATATAAGCATTATATTCATATGTACGAAAGATGGCCGTATTCATATGTACAAAAGATGGCCGTCACACGGATGCAAAAAGATAGTTGCATGAGGCAAAGACTGAACTCGCAACCTTCTAGTTGCGAGCCATATACCTTATCCAAATGTACTATCTATTCCTCTTTGGTGGTATTTTCCTACATCACTCACATATGCGCTGTAGCTTCCAGAAAGCCTAGAACATCCTGGAACCTATGTGCATGTATGACACTTGGCAAGATCTCATCCGTTGGAGCAGCATGATCTAGACCGTTGGTATATGTATATATAGGGGAGCCTCATTCTTGTCGAACCATTCCAGTTGAACGCCAGTCTTGAGCCTTCTAGGCATCTGTCCTGTGTTCCTACTCGCCTTCGGGCTATTGTATTTCTGATTTCTTGATCATATATCAGATTCTCGTCGATCGTTCGCGTATTTCTTGCATATTTTCCACGTATTTTCCTTGTTCTTTGGGTAGGTTCATGATAGTTTAAACTGGAATCCTTTATCGATTCTTGCATGCTCTGATCCTAAGCATTATTTTGTCCATATTTGGTGCTTTTATTAATATGCAGGAGATCCCATCCTTATTACAACAGGTCAAGTAGCTGGCGCAAGTATGTCAGCAGTTGTAATTGGATAATAAGGAGCTCAGGGAATGGATTGCTTCTCATGAGTTAGCCTCTAGCTCTGGAACATTAGAGCCTAAGATTAGCTTGCCAGAGAAGTTTGATGGTGCTCAGCTCAAGCTTGTTATTCGGCTCCACCCTCACAGGTATCCCACTGATCGAGAACAGGTTGGATTAGTTGGTTCTCTCCTTTCGGGACCCACTTTGAGTTGGTTTGCCCCTTTACTAGAGAGGGGGGCTCTTGGGTTGCAAAATTTATCTCATTTGTTGCTGAACTCGAGGCATGTTTTGGAGATACTGATCGTCAGCGCATGTCAGTTACTAAGCTTATCAATCTTAGGCAGGGTTCCCATCCATCCTCGGTCTATGCCTTATAATTCCATCAAATTGCCATAGACACCGCCTGGGACGATGCAGCTCTTCGTGATTGTTTTCGACGGGGCCTCCGCGAGGATGTGAAGGATATGCTGCTGACCATGGAGGATCCCCGGACCTTCGATGAAGCCATAAAATTTGTTGTTCGCTATGATAGTCATCTTTTTGAATGCAAGCAAGAAAGGCGTTATCAGACGTTTCCTCCAATAGCACCGGCAGTACCAGTCTCTACTCCATCCAGCGGCACTAACGGTCCAGTGCCGATGCAGATTGACCGTGTTTTTCGAGGACCTTTATCTGCTGCAGAGAAGCAGTGCAGGAGGGAGGCCAACCTTTGCCTCTATTGTGGAGGAGATGGTCTTATCGCTCAGGGATGTCCAGTAAAGCGTCTGAGTCAGTCGGAAAACTTCAGGGGCCGGTCCGGGTAATAGGAGTCTCTCGACGGCTGATCTCCATTTATTAGACTCCTTACATCAGGAGAATTATATTACATCAGATATTAGTAAGGAGTTTTTCATTTCTATATCTTTGGAGTCAGGGGTTGTGAAGTTAGTTGCATTGGAGCAACTCGATACCGGTGCAAATGCTTGCTTTATGGATAGCGCGTTCGCTACTAAGCACGTCATTCCTAGAAGCAGGGTTGAGCATCCCAAATCTGTCAGAGTGATTGACGGACATGAGATCTCCTCGGGCGCAGTACAGAATGTACTGCACCCATGCGTATTCTATTCAAGGGAGCTTCCTGCAACATTTGCACTAATCTCATCGCCAGCCCACATGCGCCAGTGGTCTTGGGTCTTTCTTGGCTTGAATTGCATAACCCACAGATTGAATGGCGCTCTAGATCATTTCGATTTGTTGGCGCTCGCCCCAGTCCCAGTTCATCTACAGTTCTTGCCTCTGCGTCAATATCCGCTCCAATTCGTAAAGTATCCTGGGCCCCTAATCCTGCGCTCGTTGATATTCCAATTCCTGTCTCTGTTCCGTGTCCAGATGCAGTCCATAATCCTGCTCTTGTCCATGTTCCTACTCCCTCCAGTTTTTGTTCATGTTCATGTTCCTGCTCCTACTCCTGCTCATGCTCCAGTCCCTGCTCCTATCCTGCGTTCGATCCTGCTCTTGTCCAGGCCCTTATTTATATGGAGGTGCCCTCACACCCTCAGCTTCACATCTTGAAGATTTCACTCTACAAATTTATCAGGTCGGGAAGACAAGATTCCAATTCAGCATTTCCAATTCATTCACCCGTCGACTACCTCTACTTCAGTGACGTCTGCACCTGTCTTTCCTGATAAGTAGAAGGATTTTGCCGATGTTTTCGACAAGGCCAAAGCCAACAAGCTTCCTGAGCATCGTTCCTATGACTGCCCCATTGATCTCCAGCCAGGGACAACCCCACAAGTTGGTCCTATCTATGGCTTGTCACCAACAGAGTTGGAGGCTTTGCGGACCTATATCAAGAAGAATCTCGCGACTGAATTTATTCGACATTCTCAGTCTCCTGCATGGGCCCCCATCTTCTTTGTCTCCAAGAAGGATGGTACTTTGCAGTTGGTTGTATATTACCGCTTCCTCAACAAGATTATTGTGCACAATCGATATCCTCTCCCGCTGATCCCACTTGAGCGACTGCAAGGCGCACGATACTTCACCAAGATTGATCTTCGAGGCATGTACAATCTTATTCAGATAGGGAAGATGATGAGTGAAAGACTGCCTTCCAAATGCGGTATGGGCATTTTGAGTACACTGTCATGCCCTTCGGTCTTACCAATACCCCAGCAGGTTTTCAGCACATAGCTAACGATGTTTTTCGTTATCATCTATATGGATGATATTCTAATCTATTCGATGACCCTAGAAGAGCATGAAGAGCATATCCAGAAGGTCCTCCAAAAGCTGCGTGACACATGGACTTTATGCCAACTGGAGAAGTGTCAGTTCGAGCAGGATAATGCTGAGTTCCTCGGCTATTGCATCACACCCTAGGGTGTCTCTATGGATTCCGAAAAAGTCAGTATGGTTTTGGAGAGGCAAACACCTTCTTTTGCCCGAGATATTCAGTGTTTCCTTAGATTTGCTAACTTCTATCGACATTTTATTCGAGATTATTCAAAAGGATGTGCCATTCAAATGGAGCGTGGAAGAAAAATCCGTTTTTGTGATCCTGAAGCATGCTTTCACCATGGCACCAGTTCCTGCTCATGCAGATCCTTTGCATCCATATATTGTTGAAGCAAATGCTTCTGATTTTGCTCTGAGTGGTATTCTATCACAGGAGAGGGATGACCATGAATTGCATCCGATCGCCTACCACTCACGAAAGTTCCAGGCAATTGAGATCAACTATCCAATTTATGAAAAGAAATTGTTGCGATAGTTGATCCTTTTGAGGAATGGAGACGTTTTCTGGAAGGGTCTCATCGTAAGGGCACAGTCTATACATATTATCGAAATCTAGAATAGTTTCAGTTTGCCCGAGCACTCAACTGTCACCAGACACGGTGGCATACTCAAGTGTTATTACGCATTGATTTTGTGAACAAGTACCAGTGGGGACATCTCCAAGGAAAGCCGGATGCCTTGTCTCGATGCTCCTACCTTGAGCCTAAGCCAGGTGATCCCGCATTTGATCAGCAGTATGCTCGGGCCTAATCGGTTCCAGCTTATAGCTATCACTACGTTCAAGAGGCCTCATGATACAACCTTATTGGAGTCTATTTGGGCATCTCTCTCCACAGATCCATTGGCTCAAGATATCTTTTCACATCTTGGCTAAACATCCTCTTCTCGACAAATGCGGACATATTATGATCATTTTGAGACACGGGATGGACTCCTTTTCATGACGGGCTTCTGTATGTTCCGGATGGTGCGCCTAGACTTCTGGTTCTTCAGGCTTGCCACGATTCACCCATGTCCGGATACTTTGGAGTAGCCAAGACTCTTGAACTCAGTAGTCGAGACTATTGGTGGCCTGGGCTCCGCTGCTCTGTTGAGGTTCTCATCCGTTCCTGTGATATTTGCTGTCGAGCGAAGGTTTTGAGACATTCCTCATGGTCTTCTTCAGCCACTGCCTGTTCCAGATGGGCCTTGGAAGAGTATCTCTGTGGATTTCATCCCAGAACTACCACTCTCTCGATGTCATGATACCATCATGGTCATTGTTGATCGCTTCTCCAAGATGGCTCATTTTATGCCTTGTAACGTCACCATCACCAGCGAAGATACATCTGATCTTTTTCTTCGTGAAGTTGTCCGACTTCATGGATTGCCAGACACTAACATCATTGATCGAGGACCTCAGTTCACCGCAAGCTTTTGGAAGAGACTTCTGGAACTATTACATATCGACCGCTCTTTGACATCTGGTCATCATCTGGAAAGTAATGGGCAATGAGAGTGCACTAATTAGGCTTTGGAGTAGTATCTGAGGTGTTTTATCAGTTGTCAACAGGATGATTGGGTCGATTGGCTTTCATTAGCTGAGTTTGCCTATAATAACTTAGTACATGTCTCCACTGGCCAGACCCTGTTCTTTTTGAACATTGGCCAGCATCCTCGTTGGTCTTTCGACGCCATTGGATCCGACTCTGTCAATCCAGTGCTGAATCCCAACTTGAGAAACTCGAGGCTCTTCAATCAGATCTTCAGCACCATCTTCTTCAGGCACAGGAATGCTATGGGCATTATGTTGATCTGCACTATAAGAAGCATTTGCTTTTCATGTTGGTGACCTCGTCTGGCTCCTATGCAGGGACTTCCCTACTATACGTCCCCGCAACAAGCTTGACTATTGTCGCCTTGGTCCCTATTGGATCACGGCTCAGGTCAGTGATGTTGCATTTAGAGTGGGCTCCCTCCAGCTGTTCGGCTACACCGAGTCTTTCATGTTTTGACATTAGAGCCGTACATGCCTAATCCCTTTCCAGATCAAGTTTCGCTCTACCAGTAGAAATCGATGATCACAAGGAGTTCGAGGTTCGTGAGATTTTGGACTCTAAGTTTCTCCGTCGACGACGGCATTACTTTGTCGACTGGAAAGGATACTCTCCAATTGACGAGTCCTGGGAACCTGCCAAGAATCTGAGCAACGCTCCCGACAAGATTGCAGAATTCCACCAACGGTGTCCGAACAAGCCAAGTCCAAATACTCCGGCTCCAACTCTGAGGACTCGGTGTCGTCGTAGGAGGGGGATGGTTTGACGACCATATGGATATTCCTACTATACGAGCATTATACTCGTATGTACAAAAGATGGTCGTCACGTGGATGCAAAAAGATAGTTTCATGAGGTAGGAATTGAACTCGCAACCTTCTAGTTGCGAGCTACATATGTTAGCCAAGTGTACTACCTATTCCTCTTTGGTGGTATTCTCTTGCATCTCTCACATATGCATGGTAGCTTCCAGGATGTCCTAGAACATTTTGGAACCTATGTGCATGCACGACAGTTGGCAAGATCTCATCCGTTGGAATGGCACGATGTGGACCGTTGGTATACATATATATATATAGGGGAGCCTCATTCTTGTCGAACCATTCCGGTTCAACACCAGTCTTGAGCCTTCTAGGCATCTGTCATGTGTTCCTACTCGCCTTCATGCCATTGTATGTCTGATGTCTTGATCATATATCAGATTCTTGTTGCTCGTTTGTGTATTTCTTGCGTATTTTCCACGTATTTTTCTTGTTCTTTGCATAGGTTCATGACAGTGCCTATTAGGAGTCGGGTTGAACTAGTAAAAAGCATATCAAGAAATACCAGCACTATGTTACCCATATATATGTCAATTGAAGTGAGGCTAGGGTTATACACATAGGAGCTCCATTTAACAAAGATTTCTAGTCATCCTAGGAGGACTCCCATGCCACACATTAATCTAACCAGTGATGAGGAAGAGGCTTATAAAAGGATATCAAACTCATTTCACTGGTAAAAGCTAAGTTCAACTGAGCGGACATGGATGGGATGTAAATAAGCGAGTGCCATTAGATGGCTACATGTTGAATTTTTTTGCCGGCACAGCTTCCAGAGTTGCTTTTACCATCAATAGGAACAAAAGGTAAAGCCAAGACACTTCTGCGATAATTCTGTGCTAAGTCCACAATTATGCCATATTATTAAACAAGGTGTTCTGATGTTGGTAGTCACTTGAACTCGCACGTTGCACACTAACATAAACAACAAACCAAAATTTCTTGCAAAGGGGAGATTGTAGCAAGTCTCTTTTGGTGGTGATGGGGAAAGGCTTAAAGCAAAGTTATAGACATCTTTACTGATGAATTTAATAATGTCTTTTATGTTTCACAAACATATTTATGTTCTATTGTGAAATTTGGAAATGAGGCATGCACATACTTGGCTGGTGGGGTTTGATCATATGGCTAGAGGCTTTTGGAATATCTTTGTATAGATAAAGGGGGAAAGGAAAGAAGATCATGTTGTCACTTATTATGACGAGGTTCAAAAATCTATGATCTAGAAATTTTTGTTTGATTAAAAAAACACTCCAGGCAAGGAAAACGCACTATTGCTCTTGAGTATGATGGTAAAGTATGCCACTTTCTGAAATCCTTGCTTGACTAGACAAGATGATGAGGCCAATTTGGGAATTAGTATCACAATAAGAATCTGAAGAACGTTCAAAGGGAATGGTAGATGCACCAATCTCTTTCAATTAACTATATTTGAGCATCACATAGAATACATACATGTCTAAAATGGATGCTATATTAAAAGAGCTTGATATAAAGAGCTAGGAGGAAGGCTGAAAGAGTCCAAACTATGGATAGAAGCTACAAAAAAAAGGCGATCGGGAACTCGATGTCAAATTTGAAAATTTGGAAAAACTTAATGAGCAGCTTGATTGATCTTTGTCATGTTTAACATGTAAAACTCTTCCAATAGCTTATCCCAGTCCTGATCCTATGGACAGTGATGAGACAACAAATAAATGAAAGATATCATATGGGCACTCAAGAGCATGTGCTGACTGTAGACTCCAGAAAAAGAAAGACCAAACTGAAGAAGACTTCATTTTAGAGAAGCTTAACACCGAACTCCTTGGTAATACGAGCTTCATCGATTTCAGACATGTTAAACAGCTAGATGTGGATGTACTACAGGTAAGAGATACTCTGTCATGGATACTAAAGATAGACTAGTTGCTGGAGATGCACATGTTCAGCGAATTGCCAAGCAACTCGGTGCTGATCCGAATATAGTGAGAGAAACACCTGTTAACTCCAACATACAGTCGGCTTGGTGATTTTGTTGTTGTTTATCCCCTTTTTCTTTTTCTTTTTTGTTAAATTGCTCATATTTGTATTAAAGGTTCTTGGGATAATCTACTTGCAGAAGACTAGAATCCTGGCTATATCCCACCATTTATTTGTATGAAACATATTTGAGCCAAATTTGTAATTAGATTTGCTACATGACAACATGTTTCATGGTCCATCTAGAATCCAATATTCTCGAAGTAATGAACTCATGCTTTTTTTTGCAAAATATTCTGAAATATTCTCTTTGTTATTTACCTGCTGCTTGGAATTTGCAGACCATCCATAAAGATGGCTTGCAATCATGGGTAATGATTGTATGAAGTTTTAGAATAAGTCTTTGGAGACCAGCAAACAAAAGTTTTATCTTGATGTGGCATCCTGCCTTTTATCCAAGAAGTTTTTTTGTTGAAGGCGGCGCGGTCTAATGGTCGAGGGTGCAAAGAAAGTGTGGTGGCTATCGCAGTAAGCGCTTCCAACAACAATCAAGGAGGAGATGAACAAAGTAAGAATAGTAGAGGATAAGGTATACTATTATATCTAGAGTTGAAAAGTCAATTCAAGCTTATGAAGGAAGGTTATTGAAGTGATTTCTAGTTAGGTTGTTGAAGTGAATTTTAGGTAGTGTTTTATGGAAGTTGTCTTTGATGGAAGGAGGTTACGATTCCATGGTTGAGGGTATGGAAGTAATGTAGTCACTATGACGGTAAAAGCTTCCAACAAGAACCAAGTGGAAGATATCAAGTATAGCTTGATATCAAGTGGAAGTTTAGGGTGCAATTATTCTTATATCAAGTACACGTATAGCTTGATTTGTCAATGGGAGTCGTATTGTCTAGGTCAAGTATAAGCTATTAATAAGATGAGCATCTAAATAATCCGTGTAAAACTTGTTTTATGTGAAACTTCATAAAAAAAAGTAACAGTAAAAGAAAAACGAACACAAGCCCTCTCACATCCTTATTATCGCTACATCCTTATTATCGCTACATCCTGGCCATTGATGGCTAGGATATTCCGACCAAGATTCCCTCTAGGGGAATCCGAGCCATTCGTGAAAGTCAACCTTGTTCCAAACTTGATTTTCCACGTCAGCATATGATTCTGCCTCAATGGTTCTCAAATCAATCATTAAGCAAGCAACACACAAGCACGGAGCTGGGGGATTCGAATCCCCTCCGTAAAGCGGAGTCCACATCACTCCAGCACAGCCTAATCCCATACACAATTGCAGATATGACTCCTCACAAAGATGAGGGCCTTACCAGTCCCTTCACTGTGGACGAATTTCTGCAAGCTTCTGCGGCTTCTACTTCATGTTCCATCATCTCCTCCTACTATGCAAAACATCGGACTGACATGAATGTCATCATGAAAAATAATCCTGCAAAATATCAACGAGAGAGGCTCACTACTCAAAACTTGCCAAACACTCTAAGATCACAAAATTTACAGGAAGTAATGTGAAAACCAGGAAGGCTCTTCGAGAATATGTCCTGCTAAGTGCGGCCTCTAAAAATGAGCATCGGAAGCTACTTACACAAACACAACAGACCAGACTTACTTCCTTCACCAGAAAATTTACAACCCCAGAAAATTTTTAGGTAGAGACAAAGCCTGGAGAGCCATCGTCTTCCTGCCTCAAGATCCGGCTGCTTCAAATCCAAATCCACTTTGAAAATAGATGCCCCACTTTGAAATCTGAATGCCAAATTCCTGTTTCTGAATACCACAGGGAAGCAGATTGCAAACAAAAGATGAAGACACGCACCTGATTCCAAAAACTCCACAAGCGAAACCAAGAACTCCAAGAGCCAAACCGGATGCTCTCCTTCCACTACAACAACCGAGCAAATGAAGATAAAGGCAAAGGCAACTGGGTATGATTTATCCTCACTGGCGACTCTACATCTGCCTCAATCCATCGGAACTCATGCGCAATAGCCGGCCTGCCCTGCCTTCCACTGCACGATGCCATGCCCCTGCTTTAACCTAAAATAGAAGACCCACGTACAAAATTAGAAACAACTCCAAAACTTACCCAAAATCAATTCCAACCACTCCATATCCCAAAACCCACAATCCACCTCCGCAATGTACGAATTTCAATACAAATACCTCCCCCTAACCATTACAAACCTTACGTTATCCCGCCCCGTTTCAACGTCGTGGGAACCTTACTAGATAGCAATACCAGTAGTCCATTTTGGATACACTTGCAACCTATTTCTCAGATAAGATAAGATTTTTAACGTCACGAGAGAGACGTGTTAATGATTCTATTAGAGAAACAATGTTTTATGTGTTTTTCATCCTACGAGGCATGCACATATTAGTTAGTTAGTTAATACTTTCAATGTCATGCGCGATTAGTATAACTATTTGAGAAGCATTAAATCAATTTTGTGCCCTTTTTATCCTAATTTTAACTAGAGTTACGCATCTAGAAAGAAATAGGTATTGAAGCTACTTCCTCTGTGCACAACTTTGAAACAACACATATATCCTCCTAAGGCACAACCCTTTGTGTAGTAGTACTTTGTAATGGCACTTAACTTGCATGCATGACATAATATCTCACAACTGCAACAATATGCCCTTAAAATATATTGTCATCATGAATTGTAAAAATCTAATGGCATTCCAAATATGAGAGGAATAACACCATAGAACGAGGGTGTTATTGGTAGGTAACACCACTCTAACCAATGGCTGAGATTTGATCTTAGCCATAAAACTTGAGGGCCAGGTTGTTACGCTTTCCACACATACTCCATAATCTACAAACAATCATAGGCAGATAATGTAAACCAATGATAAATTTCTACCAATCCACATCTTTTGCACCTTTATCTTTATCTTCTTATCGAGGCACACAGGCAACATAAAATTATCACTTCGCAAATGTCTTTTTCCTAAATTTACGTTTACTTTATGCAAATTGTAAATCCAGTAATTACTAATAGTGAGAAATGAATTGATATGTTGTAAAAGAAGAATAGAATAATTTTTTTTTATCGTCCACGGAGACCAATTGGCCTATGGGACCTGTACAGGAGAAAAATCAAGCGCATTACGGCGTGTATGAAAAAACCCTCGTGGAGAAAAACCGTGGCAGCAATGAGCATGCATCACAAGCTAAGCTAAGGAAATATCGTAGATATATAAATGTGAAAGAACTAGGGATTGTCCCCATGATCATGATGATCATCAGGCAACATAGGAACGGGGCAATCCACAATTCATGATCATGATGATCATCAGGCAACATAGGAACGGAGTAGAGAATAGAAGGACCAATTGGCAAAAATATTCTCTATTCTTCTCTATTGGCACTAAGACCAATTGGCAAAAATACCAAGACTATGAGTGGCGAGTGCTGAAGATAGGGTGAACACCTGCAGTAGAAAGCATGCGGGTGAGAGAGCGCTTCAAAGGGGCCACTGGGCGCCTCAGCAAGCGGCCTATTACAGGATGAATGGGTAACGAATCCACAGATCCCACTGTGATGGCCAATACCAGAATCTGAACCAAAACCAGCACCCCAAAGTGTTGCCAACTGCTAAGCTCCATCTACTTGCCCAAATTTGCAGCCCAGAGCTTCAAAATCAGACCTTAAACTTGCAATCCAAAGCTTCAACTCAAATCAGACCCAAAACTTGCAATCCACAGCTTCAAATCCACTTACAATTCAAAGTTTCAAATCAAAATCAGACCCAAAAGCCTAAAAGCCTGATATGCAGTGCCTTAGTTCAATACAAGACACTCTGGAAAAATGTAAAATCCTTTGCCTCCACGTCTCAAAATCAGACCAAAATTTTTCAAATCGCGCTGCGCAGTTGTAGTAATTTAATGTCGGAAGCGCACCTGAGTTACATTACAATACACAGGTGATAGCAAGCATTTATAGGAGCCAGGCCTCCGTAGTTTCTCGGCAATGTGGCTGCTGGCACCTTCCATTTCGGATTTCGAATAGAACTTTGAGTTTGACCACATTTCCATAAGAAACATATTGTTTAACTTTTTTAAGATTTTCTTTTGCCACCACATTTTACACGTTTTGTTGTTGCGTTTCTTCTTGTACAAAAACAACACAGTGCCCCTAAAAACCAATTCAATTCTATCCCATGTGTGGTTGTCACGTCATAATATTCTAAAGGGATATTTCTAAGATGTGTGGAGCTAGATTGATTCTTCAACACCCAAAGTTAGAAATTCCATCTTGACTCGTTCACTTAAGAAAACACCCGAGAAATGTAGAATTTCATCAATGGCAAAAATACAGCGTTGTTTGGTGTCTAAGGTGTCAAATTATCATGAATATATCAAAGAGTTCCCAAAAATGCCACCATATTTCAACATTGGGAGATGAATGCTATGTTTTCAATTTCCCCCAATAGCACCATTATTTACCAAAAAAGCATTTCCACACAAATTATAGCAAGAAAACCACTCAACTCCTCTCAGATCTCCAATTACATCAATAAATTATAAAATCAACCAATTGTTAAGAAGAGATTATAAAATTTCGTGACACGTAGATCTATGCATTATGTGGGAGAATTCTAGGAAAGTAATACACGGTTGGTTGAAATTACTGGGTTTTTTGGCTTATTTTATACGACAGTAAAAGGCGTCGAGTGGTATGGCTCCAACACTTTCTTCACTCCCAAGCTACCATTGTGCTACAGAGCATCTTGTCCACCAAGCATGCCAATATTTTTAAGCACCAAGCCCTTCACTTGGCCCTACATAAGTAGGCAAAATGACAAAAACAGAGATGATGGGGCGCATACATACGCATACACAAAGACAATACAAATATGCTATCAAATGCAACTCCTCAAGGCATTTAGCTATCCCTTGCTTTTTGTGTTGCATTCAATAATCCAAGGACACATTTTATACATGATCTGGCACCCTTTTTCTTCATACTAAAGAGTTTTTCCTTGTGCAATCCTTATGTGGTAAGGCTTTTCTAATCCCAAGTATTAGTTATATCCCTTGACATTGACCTCAGTAAATGTGAAGTTTTAGTTCATACTATTTTATTTCAGGAGGTACTGGCCCCAGTCATGATCGTTCAAAACAACATTTGTGTTGTTTTGCATCTAGCTGAGTAAATTATCTTAATAGGAATTGAATTAAATTGAATTGGCCAACTCTTATTCTTCTACTTTTGTGCAGTGGTGTAACTACTAACTACTAGTGTTGGTAAATAACTACTAACTACTAGTGTTGGTAAAGAGTTTGGTCTTACTGGTATATGCACATCTATGGTTTTTATCTATTTTTATGAGGATTCCATTGGTTGTTCCATGCATGTACATGTAGCAATCATATGTTTATGTTTATGTTTATGGGATGCAATCAAGCTCCTGTGGAAGAAAAATGTAAATGCAAAGGACTCATAAACTCAATAGACAATCAAGGATGAGAACATCAAAAGTATAGGCTATATACGTTAATGGTTTGCGTGATTGAAGATGACATACTTGCTTTCCATATTCCATAATGAACTTTTTAAATTTCATACATAGCTTAACTGGAATTTGGTACCAGCAATAAATCATCACTATATTGACTCAATCCTCTTGAAGATCAAGTTAGAAGTATATATAATTCCTTTTTAATGCGAAAAGGCATCCTTAAATGTTGCAGGCAACACAGCACAACACATCAAAGCGAATTAAGCCAGCTTTGTTCAGGAAAACTCTCACTATCTTTACATTAGCAATTACTACTATCAGGCATATCCCTGCATCCTATACTAATCACAGCCACATAAATACCAATGTTTTGAGTCAAATTCTGCTTAGAAATGCAGAACCCTTTGCAGCCCATGTTGCAATCAGATGGTGCGCAATTGCATAAGGACCTGGCACAAACAGCTTTGTGGCTTCAGATGTTCTAGACCTCGCCAAGCTTCCTTCTGCATTCTTGCCTAAACATCTTTGCTTAATTTTTAAAGCAGAGTCTTCTTGCACCTTTTTGTAGTTCATCTGAGATAATGCCTCCTGTATGCATTCTCGGCTATGCCACTGTGCATCTATAAATATAAGTCATTGAGACTCATTTTATGTTCTGCCCTCTACATGAATTTTGTAAAGCATGAGTTGGTGCTCTTACCTTCAAGCTCCTTATTATCAACATGGATGGAGAACGATTTTGCAAATGCGAAAAAGCCAATCATCAGCTGGCATGACATGCTGCTTGTCCCTACTGCGAAACTAACATGTTAGGGAAACTTGAAAAACTACAGTTGAAGAGAGCATATTAACGTTTCTGGAAGAAGAGAATGTACATGGCCAAGGTTGTGAACTGTGGTATACCACTTCTCCAACTTCAATACCGGCTTCTTCTCTTGTTTCTCGTCGTACGGCTTCTTCTAAGCTTTCACCAGGCTGAAAGGATGTGCTAGGTTATGAATTCATTACTTTTTCACATCTTCAAAGGTGCATCGCCGTGCAAAATTGATATGGTGTAGAAAAAATGTAAACAACTCATTGAATATTAACACCAAAATCATGATCGTTTCGTAGCAAACAATTAAGAGTCTGAAAGGAAGATTGCAGTATTCCTGGCATGCATTAACATGTAAAAATTACAGTATCTAAGTATACTCACATGTAGGATGTAGGATATTAAGTACTCACCTCTATAAAACCAGCAAGGCAGCTCCAGAGACGTGGAACAAACCGTGACTGTCGACCCAACAAGGCACAGTCTTTTTCTTTGTCTATAACAAGCATAATTACTGCCTGCAGATGAAAGTAGGTTGTTCCAGAGATTGGTAGCATTTAACCTAAACATTAGGCATTATTTCTTTCAAAGCTTACTGGATCAGTCCGAGGATAGCACTTATGCTTGCACTTCTCATTTGTACATTGCCGCCGTTGTCCTGCCTCTATAGATTTTGTAGCTGTTCCACAGCGCCCACAGTGCTTTGATTGATTATGCCATTCCAACATTGCTCTTGCCTGGTATGTGTTATTTCTTCCATGTCAGACACAAGAAACGCAGTTACAAACATAGGTATTAAATACTACAAAGACTGTATGAGTCTGCACTGCAAGCAGAGAAGAAGTTTGTTCACAAGAAACAAATGGAGACATCTCACCATGCATGCCACACATTACACTTCCA
The DNA here is from genome assembly GCA_011763485.2 of Isoetes engelmannii. Classification (NCBI taxonomy): domain Eukaryota; kingdom Viridiplantae; phylum Streptophyta; class Lycopodiopsida; order Isoetales; family Isoetaceae; genus Isoetes; species Isoetes engelmannii. The sequence continues at coordinate 25,847 of JAANSK020033354.1, forward strand.
AGTTTTAACATAAAAGTTTTTAACTAGGGTTCTTATATAGATGCCATTCAAGTTGTTTTAGGTAATAACATAAGCACTAAACAGATTACCATGAGAATGAGTAATAGCTGGGTAGAAGAGCTCACACACATGACCAGCAATGGAGAGCTCCCCCATGCTTTTCTCATCACCCCAATCAGTACCCATCATCAAGGTCCTCAAATCCACAAATCCAAGCCCGTATTCCTGAGCAGACTCGACTCCAATTCTTTCCAAAACCATTGCCATGTTTCCATCCTTAAAAACAGATATATCAACAGCCCAAAATACTAGACCCTTTTCTTCTCCAAGGTAAACCAGCAAGGAGCTATCCTCAGATTTGGCCCAATTCAGGCCAGTGGCAGCTTCTAATGAGGCTAGATTTTGCCAAGCCAAGTGCCAGCTGTGGCCATTGGCTGCAGTTTTTATCAGAGGTTTGCCATCTGAAAAGGGAAGGATGTTTGAAGAAGCTGAATTGAGGAGGTCTTGGATGTGCGCGGGGGTCAGTAAGCTTCCTTCACGTTTGCCTGGCATAATCGGATTTCCTGCGAAGGAATGGCAATGCTCACTAGCCATGTCCCTCCTGTGGCTACGGCGGTGTGATCTTCAAACTTAACAATTGTTCAAACAAATTGAAGAACGATTATGAATTCTTCTTGTGACATATATAAAACTATGAAAATTGTCCACCCTTGGATGTCATACAATCGGATATGCGTTTTGTGTGCTTGATAATATTCTGCTCTTCTTGGACATAAATCCACATCTATTTTCGTCCTATGCACAATGGAAAGTGGATGTCCTTAACATTAATCCACATCTATTTTCATCCTATACACGTAAAACCAACCTAAGAAATATTCTGCCCTCAAGTCCAATCGGTGCTTGCCACGTGGCAAATATTCATTCTCGGAATTGTCATTTACTTGACATTCTCTGTTTAGTTAACATTCTGTGTTTAGGTAAGATTCTGGACTCCTGCGACTCCGGCAGCTAGCTTCCTCTGGAGTCCTCTGGCAACTCCGGCAGCTCGGGAGTGCTCGGGAATATTCTGCTCTCTTGGACATAAATCCACATCTATTTTCGTCCTATGCACAAAATGGAAAGTGGATGTCCTTAACATTAATCTACATCTATTTTCATCCTATGCACGTAAAAGCAACTTAGTTGCAATCCTGCCCACAGGATCAATCACATTGCGACACATGGGCATCATTTCCAAGAATGTCGCATAGAATTTTTGCAACGACAAGCATCAGCTTCTTCGCATTTACCTTGCTTTTACCCTGCATTCTCTGCGTTTAACGTGCATTCCTGGAGTTTTTCCTGGATTCTTAGCCGCAAGAATGCAATTAAATTGCTTTCACGTAACACCAATGTCTGTTTACCAGATATTTCTGAGATGTCAAAAGCACCTATGCGCTCCACATTGTTTCCATCTCAAGAATGTCTGGTCGATAGACATTCCTGTATATATAAAGTTGACTCACCTCTGAATTCGATGCTCTAACCTACATCCAATATAACAAACAATACACGTACACAACATACAGGTCAAGTGTTCTGCTCAAACCAATCGACCAACTTGAACAAGAAACCCCAGGTGTCACAAGAATATCGTTTACAGAAGATCAAAAGGCAAACTCGTCTGTAGGATATGATTATTACTTCCACAATTAGGAGAGCCTTTCTATCTGAGAATCATATTGCTCCACAGCCCTGCACATTCTTAGGACGAGCTGAAGACTCATGACATCAAACAATATGAAACATATCAAGAGACTGTACAAGCAATGGGACTAATAGCACCGGTAATGGAGGCAATCAAGACGATGGAGGAAGCGGCCTCACGTTTACAAACACCATCATCGCTCCGCTTCCTGTTTGCACTACTCATATTGGATGGAGGACCTGCGATAGAACTATGGAGAACATTCACATTTCAAATGATAACTGACTTCATTGATCAATACCACGGAAACGAGTCTATCGCATCTAACGAAGGTCTGATTGCAATCAACAATATCCTAATTCAGCACGAAATGAATAATGACGCATTTGGTCTCCCCTCATTGACCGCGGCATCAAAAGACATCCAAAACGAGCTCCCGAAGTTTCCCAATTATGAAGAATACCTTACTAATAAGAGTTCTAACATGTTTCAAACCATGAACAAAGACCAATCAACCATCTATAGTCACATCTCCAACCTTATTGACAATGGACATTTTCCTAACCCAACCTTCGTCTATGGGAAGGAAGGAGCCGACAAGACATATGTCTTAAAAGCCCTCTGCCTCCACATATGGAGATCGAAAAAAATTGTTCTCCCATGTGCCACAACCGGACTTGCCTCGTGTCTCCATGCAGGTAGTAGAACTGCACATTTTCTATTTCAAATTTGTCGCCGATAACAAAAGTAATCTCCATTCATTGCTCGACCTACCCTCCACAAGGCAGACAAAGCAACAATAATAAATGCTTCCATCAGATCATCGCACCTATGGAACCATTTCGAAGCCCTTGAGCTTAACGGCCCAGACAGAAATGCCAGCGACCCCGACTTGGTATCTTTTGTCGACACTATCCATAAATCTTTGAATTATTCCGTTAATTGTTCCAGATTGGGGGCCACAAATAATTTCAATCAAAATGTCAAATAAACATTCAATGATGCACATTGCCCAGTATGGTCGAAAATTTCTATATATTTGTCAACATGCAAAATCCATAAACCAAAGGCAGCCATTTATACATGCTCATCTCTGAAAAGAATGACAGTCTAAATAGAGCTTCTACAACAAATGTTATTTACAATGCATTCTCCATATTCATAAGAGGCCGGAGCGATCACTCAGATGCCTTCCTCTTCCTCGAACCGGCAATCTGCGTCATGGAATCTCCTTATCATCTCTGTAGTTCCTTAATCAGGAGTGCTCTACACACGTTCAGATGAGACCGGGGTGCTGCTCTCTTGAAGATGATGGAATCTATGACACAGCTTTCCAACGTCTCTAAGGAGGCCTCGATTTGATCCAAAGTGTTTGCAAGCGCCATGCGCAATTGCTGGACCGCCAAACATACGCTCTTCACGGCCTCTTTTGCATCTCTCAAAACCTGTACAAAGTCATGTTCCTCCTCTTTCGCATCGGATTCCACAACTGACTAATCCAAGGACTCCATCGCCTTAGAACTATCACTGATCACGTTGACCTTGCAGTCGCCATCGTCATTCATCCTCATGCCATTATCACCTGCAGCAGTAGGGAAAATGAGTTGGGCAAACTCACATCGTGAAACTTATAGTACAAAGTCAGGTTGCCACATCAACAATATCAAAGTCGTCATCACGAATATCCAGGGGAATGAATTTAACATGTGGGTCAGCAGATTTCGGAAATGAGGGTTGCACTCCATTGTTTGCATACATGAATTCGTTTGCGCTGCTCCCTCTCTCAAAAACTCTCTTCGCAATCTTTGAACATGCCAGCGGCATCCCAAAAGTGCTTTCTCCTTCTTCCCATACACTCTATCGAAACCACGCCAGGCTGGCACTCAAATAATGCCATGTGCGTGTCCTTACAGGTGCAACGATGTGGAGCTAACATAATCTGCCAGGCTGCTGCACTCTTTCCTATGAAGTGTACATAGAGTTATTAGACAGCAACCAAGAACGTGCGAGCCTAAATTTACCTGTTTGCAACATACATTTGATAGTATGAAGAAGAGATGATGTCCTGAATCTCCCTGTATGATATGATACATAGTGCAAGGCTTTAACCATCACATTTCAATTATCAAGTATAATAAAGTGCTTGACCTCGCCAGCACCATATAATTCATAGAGCTGCTTACCAACAATGATCTGCTCCTCTGATATGTTATGAAGGTGAGCCTTAAAATGTAACTTTCCAATATACTATAAACAATATCCCACAATGCCTTCGAAGTAGTGTAACTTTGCAGAGAATCATCGCTCCTGCATGCTTAGAATTGCTCCATCCCAAGAAGTTCTTAATTCTAAAATTAAGACTAGATGGGATCTTGGCATGTGACCACATGACAGCTTGTATATGTAAATGGTCAAGAGAGGAGACCCTCTCTAAAGCTACTACATTTGCCTTGCAGTTCTCCCTCAGAAACACAATCATCCTAAAGTACAATGCTTGAGGAACGTCACAGAGCACTGAGCGAGGAGATAGATAGATAAGCTACAGTTATGCTACCCTCTGTGCTGACCAAGAAGTATACACATCAAGATGTTAGGCTATGGAGGAGCTGACTAGTAATCATGTGCCATGCTCGTCTTTCTTGCATATCTTGAAGAATAATCACCACTCGGAGGTTAGCCAAGTCGGTAAAGAGAGGGAAGTGTCTGAAGGTCACCGTATCTGGAGCGCTAGTTCACATATCGGTTGAGCTTTGGTCTTGTATGACAGCTCTATTATAGCTAGGTAACTGGAGTTATTGTTTGGCAGGGGCATCTTTAATGAGGTGATAAAAAACAAAGTTAGATGCAGATGGTGCTGCCATGATTCTTGCTCACGATGCACCCATATGAGCCTTGAGAAGATCCATGAACAAAAGACATATTGGATTGGGTAGCCATCTCAAAAAGATGGGAGAAGAGGTCTAACCCTAATGATCCGCCGCAATACCAACATATATTTGCTAGTGGCCTTGCATGGATGGTTGAAGGGATGCTTCAACCATGTTGATCCCAAGTGATGTGGGTTATCATTGAAGAGAACCAATTGCTAATCATGATTGGCATGCTAAAGACGAAGAATAAACTTGTTCTTGGGCTTGAGTATATTGTGTATGTCTTGTTAGCTTAGAATGAATAAACTATGACTAGCTTGCTAGCTGAAAAGACTAACAATGTGTCTTGACTGTATGTGGATATCTTGCTAGCTGAAAATGCCATCAATGTGACTAGCTTGCTAGCAGCAAAGGCTAACAATGTGTCTTGATTGCTTGCTTAGAATGAGTAAACTGTGTGTACCTTGCTAGCTTAGAATGAATAAAATGTGACTTTGCTTGCTAGCTTAACATGACTAAAGTTTGACTAGCTTGCTAGCTTAAAATGAGTAGAATTTGGTCTTGCTTGCTAGCTTGAAGTTAATCGAATATGCCGTGGTTGCTAGCTTAAAATTCTCAAACTAGCTCGAATTTGTCAAATTAATGAATTGGCACTTATTATTGCGTTGCTTTCTCTTGTTTTTTTTTTATCCCTTGGGTTGAGCAAGATTCTCTGGAATCTACCTCATCTAAGGTTGACATTCTAAATTCACAAAAAACTCTTGCCCAAATCAAAGGTGTGAAAACACCATTACCTTATTAAGAAAAGCATAAATTTACATCAAATTTCCAAAGATCCTGCAACCATCTATTCCAGTATCATTCATAAAAACAGTTCCAATGCTGAGAGTTGCACAGATACAAGACCCCTTACATGGCCATAAAATAATAAACTTCGAAAATACCATAGCCAATGAACTCCCTGGAAGACCTAAAGGAACGGAAGGCCCAAGCGAAGCACAACTAAGCAAACCATGACCAGACCAACTTCCTCGCAAAAATATTCATTTTATTATTAGCTTTGTATTACATGGCTTTGCTCCGATGTGCAGGCCAACATAACACTCAACCATCTAGCTGACGGAAGCACAATCCTTCTACAAGAAACCGCTATACAGGAAGCCTGCCAGAGTTCAGGGCACAAAATTCTCGCGCTAGACATCTTACCCATCAGATTCGAACATCACAAAAAACACCACGAAAAAGGGCTGAAGGATTCAAATCTCTAGGCCTTGTTGGCCTTACTAGAGCCCAGGCCTATTGAACAAATTCGAGCGTCCAAACCCAAATCCGAGCTTTTACACAAATCCAAATGTGAGCTTCGAACCCTAAATCCGAGCTTCTATACAAGATTCGCACCAAGATCCGCAATCCTAAAATAAGAAAATTGGCCCACCGTGTCTCTTTCTGGTCGTTAAGAGGTTGCTGCGGATTCCATTTGCATAACCATAATGTCAGGAGAAAAAGCGCAGTTGCCAACATCATCAAAATACGATTCAACATATATACATAGATCAAAATCATAGTGTTAACATTCCCTTTTTATATGCTTCAAAATCCTAAAAAGGAATTGTAGAAACTTACTTAGATAAAATTTAAACTATTGGAGGGGCATGTTGTCTTGGTAAAACACATTAAAATACACTTGTATTTCATAGACCAAGGGCATATTTTCGGAGTTAAGTTGAATACAAGGGCTTCTTCTTCTTCTCCCCTTTTTTTTTTTTTTTTTTTTTTGGGGAAGGCAAGGTGGTTTTATATTAACATAAAAGATGTTAGAACATTTGATCTTTCCAAAGATCATATAGGAAGAATAAGCACAATAAAGCCCTTTTGGCCTGATAAATAATATGCTCAAGAAGCTTACCTATATTAACGACTGATGAGAAAGTACAATTAACAGATAACAAACCCTCTTCTCGAAGACTTGTTCAACAATTTAAAACCTGTAAGCAAAGGAGAACAAACAACATGCTGAAGCATAGCAGTCCCCTAGTTGCTCTCAAGCTTATTAGTACTTGAGTTTGACACATGCAAATCAGAACCTGATCTGTAGTGCTTCAAACATCAGTACTTCAGCATATGATTGGGTATCCGAACCCATATAAAAATGTTCAAGCATAGCAGTACTTGAAACATTTTAAATCCCTAGCTAGCATAAACTATAGAGAGCCGACATACCAAAGAGTCCTATACCTCCCTGTGTGTCATGCTCCCTAATAATCAATGTCGCATTGTCAGGATCACTTTTGAACGGACTCTGCCATATAACTGATGTTTTTGCTAGCAAGGAAAGAAGCAAATGGACTTGAAAGGTCTTCTCCCCGTAAACAATGTATGAAATCCCTGCTGGAATTGCATATTCAAAGCCTACTTTACATAAATCCAAGGTTTCTATCCCCTTCGCTTTATAGGCCAATATCCCAATATGTTGGGCTCCCCTTTTAGCGTGTGTGGAATAGACATAGTGGGATACAAACAAAGGAAGAATCCAAGTTAGTGGAGAATATCTATCCTCGCCTTATAGACCAGCATCCCTAATATAGGCTTACTCCCGAACCAAGCTTGAAAGACATAGTTCGCATACTACCAATTAATACAGTACTATAAAGCCATTTTACTAGTTTTACTTTATATTTAGTAAATAAAATATTTTATATACACGTGTGTAAAAGGAGATCAGGTACATGAATAATACGTGGCAAGATATAACAAAAACCAATCATTTGTAAGATCTAGATACAGATCTGATTTTGAATAAAATATGATGCCCAATCAAATTCAACATTTTTGATATCTATCACAAATGGAAACTGACAAAATGCAACGCAGATTACAACAACTAGAAAAAATTATCGACAACTGGATCTGCAGCCCTTCTTGGCTCTAATCCGGACCACCGGAGAAGAAATTTGATCCCTGCTCATCCTTGCCGAACAGCTGAAGCCTGGGCTCAAGCTTCAGATCCTCATTTGTTTTAATCCGACTCAAAGGGCCCAAGCTGCCGCTGCAGCAATTAACAGAAGAAAAAGCTTGAATGTACGTTTTGGGCCCAATTTCTTCGTCTTCAGCTGGGGCCGGAAGATTTAGATCGATCAATTCTTCCTTTGGGTTCTCCAAAATTCGAATTTGTTTGCCGGAAGAAGAGCCTTCCGATCGATCGGTGCCCCAGTGGCACCTTTTATGCCCGCCAAGAGCTTGGCCGGAGCTAAAAACTCTGTGACAGATTGAACATTCATGGCCTTTTGATTTTCTGCTCAATCCGACGCCAATTGTGAGCAGATCTTCGCCGGGTTCCTCCTTCCCAATCACAAAATTCAAATTTGAGCTGTGCTGGTGCTGCAAAATCCGATTCTGAATTTGGGTGCTGGTAGATTCTAGCAGATCCAGAGGCAGCTGTTCTTCCGATCTCAGAAAAATTTCTTCTTCCCCAATTTCTTCCTCTTCCGGATTGATCTGAACCTGACCCAAATCGCTCATTCTAGCATAACAGCCCTTTACTTTTTTGTGGCTAGCTCTGTGACCACCCAAAGCTTGATGGGTTTTGAATACCCTTTTGCAGGTAGTGCATTCATATTTCATCCTTGCAGATTCATCCAAGCAGCCAAATCCCAGACCCAATTCTTCATTTATCTCTCCGCACAGGCTTGAATCCTCAATTTCTGGCCCAATTTGAGCATTTCCCAAGCTTAATCCACCGAAAATTTTCCACCCAGCTGCCCGCCGCTGTTGCACGTCTTCTAATTCATCAGCTGTAGCTTCATCGTCTTCTTCTTCGATCAAATCCTTCAATTTGCCATTTACTTCCTCGCCCAAATCATTCTGCTCAAAATTCGAAGTTTTAGTGACCTCTTCATCCTCCAGATCATGCAAAATACCTGCTGCGCAGGACAGAAGAACTAAGCAATTCGCCATATCTCTTTCTTCTTTGATTTCTCTAGGAGTTCCAGCACTGGGCAGTTCAATTTTACTGTGCCTTGATCTTTTAGATCTTTTACCTGTAATTTTCCCCTCTTTCAAGCTCGAATTACTGGATCCGGTGCTTCCATTCATATAACTGGCCCCAATCCTAGCTTCGATACTCCTTGAATCGCTATCATCGTCTGATTCTCTGCAAAATGTTTTGAATTCTGATTCAAAATCAAAAGCCGCTGCACTGCTGCTAGATCGGCGAGGTTTTTTCCTTCTAGATTTGCCAGAATGCTGGCCTTTTTCTGCCGGATTTATATTCTCAGGCCGCTGGATCCCTCGCCATTCTCGTTCCGGATGGCATCTCATGTGCCCAAAAAGGGCTTTCATGGATGCAAATTCTTTTCCACATTCTGAGCAAGCTCTTGCCGCATCTGCGACCACCGGACTTATTTTTTTCCTTACCGCCGGAGCAGATGTAGCTGTTTCTAGAGTGTACTCCTGATCTATGAACCTCTGGCTCCGTTTCGGATTCCTTCTCAATGCATACAAAGCTTGCTTTTTTTTCTCGGCCAATTCTTCCCCATTATTTATCTCTGAACTGCAGCTCGGCCGCACAGATTCTACAGCTTCTTGATCTTCCCCAAATTCTTCCTTTTCTTCAAATTCTCCCATTTCTTTCTCCTCTGTCACCAATTGCTTCAAAAAAACTGAAAAAATACCTTCTTTCTGTGCCGATTTGGGCGACTTCTGGCCCTTTTGATCCGTTTCTTCATCTGGGTTATCTGTGGATTTGATTTCCGAGCTTTCTACAAGCTTGATTCCTGATGAATTAGCCTCATTTAAGAACTCCTTTAGCTGTAGACTACAAATGGGCGATTTTAGCCCATCAATTCCGTCGATCTTTTTCAGCTGTACCTCACAAATGGGTGATTTTAACCCATCAATTCCCTCGACCTTGCAGCTGAAAAACGCCTTGGGAGATTGGACCCCATCTCGCCGGACTCCTTCACAGCTGAATGAAGCAGCCAATTTTTCCAAGAATTGTGCTCTGGCAAGGGAATCCATCTCCGGCCCAAACCAAGCTCAAATCGCCCAATTTCAAGCTCAAAACGCCCAATTTCGAGCTCAAATCGCCCAAATCGGAGCTCAATTTCCACGCATTTCTACTTCCGGAGCTGCCAGGGATCAAAATCAAGAATTAATCCAGCTGCGCCCGCTTCAGAAGTTAGGGCTAAGGAAAAGAAGGAAGGATGAGCATAATTGGCAAGAAATGGCATCATCTTGATCGGAAAAAAGGGGCGGAGGCATTGGAAGGAATAAAATGTGGATTATTTGGATGGATTGAGCAGAAAATGGCGATCCGCCATAGCCAAGCAGATCGGAAGCAAGGCGCCGGAAGAGATTGGAGGAAGAAGAGGGGGCGAGGGAGTGAGCGGCCAGTTAGTTACAATCAGTTATAGTCCTGCGACTGTGAAGACATATTTTGCCTAATTATTAAATATTTTAAAATCCTATTTTCCCTTCATATGGTTATCTTGGCACTATACCTTCTATTCTATTTAGGCGGGATTTCCATTAGCAGCAGGTTTGAAAATGAGGTGGCTTGATCATTTGCTTGTGGTAACACCCAATTGTTGGCAATTTTAACTCCTACGGTTCCACCAATAGGAATGGCAGAAGACATTCATCAATTAAACTAAACTAAATTCCTCGTCAATTATCCGCAAGAACCCTATTTTTGCAGCAGATTTAGTCCCAAGAATTGAATTTGAGTATCGTTGAGGAAAGCGCAGTGAAGTACTTATCGTTTTCTTTTGCTTCCAATCGGTCAGAAGTACTGCTTCAAAAAACCCTAATCTATTCTTACAAAAGGATATTTATGTCGTCGGAATTGAGCTCCTGCAAATTTGATCTATCTTGATTCATCATCGAAGAAATTTTCGCATGAACTGAAGAAAAAAGCATGAGCATCGAAGGTGCTGAGACACTGTTGTCGTCGATTTTTGCTTCTTCCAGGCAATATTCCTTGGTAGAAAAAGAATTCAATGGCAAAAACAAAACTATGCCAGATATGCGGCTATCGGACTCAATGGAAAGAGAGATTGTTCGCAAATCATGACATGCAATTCTGCCACTGGCTTCCCTATTGATTAAAAACTGTCGTTGCTGCTAATCTAAATTTGACCTTATTTTTTACCTTTTATGCATTATCATGCCCATAATACTCCATTTGCTCTTCTCCTAGTCTCCTAGTCAGGGATCAACTTATAAGGGTAAACCATACTTTTTTCTTAAGGGCATATTTTTAGTTGCCCTTTTTCGGGAAGGTTAAAATTTTATCACCCCTTCCATGGTACAATCAGGCCTCAAATTTAGATTTTTAATTGACCAGCAAAAATTTCGTTCTTTCTTTGTACTTATCGATTATTTGTGAAGAAAACCTCTTTGCTGGATTTTACATTAATTTTATAAAAGTTTGATCAAAAAATTGCCAGCATCTGCTTTATCATATTGGATTTTAACAGCTTTACCCCACTTTCTACCCTTGGGTACAATGTAAACTGCCCTTATTTACTATAAGACTCATTATAAAACATCTATCTATAAAGGCACACATTTATCTGAACATATATAATTAGGTTTCTCATTTTTCTTTTTTCTTTCATTTTTTGTTTTCCGCCGCAATGCATGTTTGCCTCCTCATGCCACGTTTTATTTTTCTTTTGTTGATGAATCTACTCCGTCAAAAAACTTGGGGATAGGCAATGGCTTGTGCGGCTAGGTTGAAAGAAAAAACCTGAGCCATGTTCTTGCCATTACCCATCTTCTTCCCATATCGCCGAATTTTGTGAATCTTCTTGAATCATGTCGCCATATCGCTGGCTCCAACATCATTATATGCAGCCGTTGGCTTTGTTGTTTGACAAGCGAGGAGCATGGACAGTCCAGCACAAGCGAGGAGCATGGACTGGATGAACTATTCCGCTCAAGGTATTCATAGTAAAGGCTGCATTTTACCCAGATATGTTCGCTTCCAATGTCCAGCACTAGTCTGTAATATTTCGGAGGAGTCCCCAGTTGTACCTGTAGCACATAGTTTGCTACCCACAGGTAAAGTTCGCTTTGATATTTCTCATTTTTTCCTTTTGTTCTAGCCTGAGGGTTTCAGATCTCTGCTTGCCTTTCTTACTGCTTATCTTCCTGCTCCAATCTTATTTCTATCCAAATCTTTGCTTGCCTATTATTTCTGCTCGATCTTCTGCCTCAGGAATACCTTGAAGGAGAGAAGGATCTAGAAGCTATACCTTTTGAAGGAGAAAAGGAATACCTTGAAGGAGAGAAGGATATGTTCGCAATCAAGGAGCACAAGCGAGCCCCACAGCACCACAGGAGCTTGTGCCTGAGCACAGTTGCATTCGTTTCAATCTCCATTCCTGTTGTGATTTCGTAAAAAGGGAAGGCCAACATAATCTGCTTTGCCGATCTGGCAAGAGCTTCTGCATTTTAATCCGAATGGTCCATTTGCTTCTTCTGCCTCTTACAATAGCCCCATCCTTTTCAAATTTTGATCATTTCGATTGGCCATGTGTTTATGGAAATTGGGGCTCTCCTTCACAAGATTGTTTCGTGCATTTCTTATTGCAATAACGGGTTTTCTTAGTAGTATGCATTTGTTTTAGGCAGTACAATATGATGATTTGGTGATCAATTATCGACTCACTGAATCATCTGTGCCAGACATGCTTCGAACGCCTGACACCTGCAAGGCAGTCTGTGAACAGCAGTATTGGAGTACGCCAAGGGTGCCCCCTCTCGCCGACCTTGTTCGGTCTTTACATCGACCAGTTAGAGCCATGGCTGATGCAGCACGGAGGGGAAGGCGTCCCGCTAGTGCACCATGTTGTCAAGCAGCTGATCTACGTCGACGACGTTGACCTCTTATCCCACACTGCGGAGGACATGCAGCATCACCTAGACGCTCTTGCCGGTTTTTGCCAGCACACCAGCATGCGAATTAACCTCGCGAAGACCAAGGTCCTTTTGATCTCCTCCTCTCGGCACCCGAGAGCACCCGCCTTCACATATTAGGGAGAACCAGTGGAGGTCCCTGCTACATATAAATACTTGTGCATAGAGTTCCCTACCACCATGCATTGGGATAGCTGCATTCGAATGCGGGTGACCGTCGGTTGGAAGGCCTTGCACGCCATGCAGAATAGCAGTTACCAGGCCGAGCTATACGCCTGGGAGCACCAGGCATGCCTCTTTAGAGCTCCGGTAGAGCCAGTTCTCCTGTATGGGGTAGAAGTTTGGGGCCCGGTCATTTCCGCCGCCACCTGGGGCGATCTCGAACGGGTGCAGAAAGCTTTTCTAACGCGCGCCCTCGGAGTAAAGCAGTCAGTGCCATATCAGATTCTGCTCCAGGAGACATGTTTCTTTCCCCTTCAGAGAGCAGCCATATGTCGCCACCTGATATATTTGTAAAAGGTAGCCCGAATGGATGAAGATCGGCTACCCAGGACAGCCCTGGCGGTCGCGATGGGCCCTCAGCGCCTCAAAACATGCTGGAAAGACAAGCAGGCACAGTGGTTGTCCCAATTGCAGGTCCAGACCCACAGATGCATCCGGGTCCGCACGAGAAAGGACCATGATGAATTGAAAGCCTACATCAACACCTGCTTCCTTGGCAAGCTCTGGGATGATGAGGCCCTGGCACAGGTCAAGCTCGGGCATTATAGAAAACAAGTGAATCCCACGCTCAAGCGGGGGCCCCAGCAGTACCTGCTCACCCCACTCTCCATGAAAAAGCGTGCGCTGGCCGCCTCCATCCGAAGGGGAGGACACCACCTCCGCATTGAAACTGGGCGATGGGCAAGGGAAGCGCGGGAGGATAGGACTTGTCAGTGCTGCCGCCAAGGGGTCCTTGAGGACGAGTGTCATGCTCTGCAAACTTGCCCCTCTTATGAACAGATGAGAGCACGGTATTCGCAGTTAGTGATACCTGGGCAGGCACTCCATCTCCTGCTCAACACTGAAGCGGTAGGAACTCTTGGGTCATATCTCCAGGAGGTTCTTTACGAACGGCATCGACTCTGTCCCACTTCCTTGTGAAGGTCTCCAGTTGTTTGTATACCAGCAAGCGCATTGCCGCCACGATTTTTCCCCAAGTGCGTTTTTTCATCCGGGCCGTAATACGTTTGTTGTTTGATTTGTATAGGTCCCATAGGCCAATTGGCCTCCGAGGATGATAAAATCTTTATTCTATTTTATTCTATTCTCTATTTTTCTAATATTTTACTGACTTATAGTTAACAATGATGCAAGTTATATGCTGATTTCCCACATCATCATCTACAGAATAATCTCAGGTTTGCCATATAATCATATCTATTTTAGGAAAAACTGTGAAATACCCTTATGTTTTGCTAAAACTGACTAAATGCCCCTCATTTTAGGGGTATTTTTATAGAATTGACCACAACTTTTGTGCGATAATCCAAACAAAAATTTGTTCTTCAGATGCATTGTCGAGGAAGATGAGATCTTTCCATCAAAGTTAAGATCACTGGGATCGGAGTTCGAAGTTTTAAGTTATGGTCTTTTAAATCCCTTCTAAATTCTTACAAATTTTGTGTGTGCTAAAAATCACATAACGTATTATCGATTTTTATAGAATTGACTACAACTTTTGTGCGATAATCCAAACGAAAATTTGTTCTTCAGATGCATTGTCGAGGAAGATGAGATCTTTCCATCAAAGTTAAGATCACTGGGATCGGAGTTCGAAGTTTTAAGTTATGGTCTTTTAAATCCCTTCTAAATTCTTACAAATTGTGTGTGCTAAAGCGGATTTCGACTTCCATGACCACCGTCCTGCTGTCTTAATCAATCAACACCCTTTGTGGGATCTGGGCTCCGATTATGTATTAGATAATGCATCGCCGACGAGACATTTTACGAGGACAGAATTTTGTCCCAGCGTGCATTCTCAAACATAATACATTTTTGCTTGAAATTACGTTCATTTTCAATGGCTATGGCGACGGAGTTTGTGCCGGCTGGCTATGGCCAAGAGCTCTGCCGATTCCGCTGCTGGGAAGAGCCTACCTTGTATCCTTGGATCACAGACAAAGCTGCTAGCATAAAGCTTCTAGCACCAAATGTTTTTATGCACTGAAAAATTCTGGATCCATGTTTCCTTAGTGCAGGATTCATATATCCTCAGTGCTAGATCTGTAAGTAACACTGCTATTTCCTCGGTAAAAAAGGAGAGCAGTTCAGTGCAGTACCAAATCCGGCAGCCTTGATATGCCTGATTTGGCTCCTTGCCAGAAACAAACGCAAGAGAAAACGCCCACTCTATAGCTTACATGCAAGTTGAGACGCAAGGTTAGAAATCTGCTCGCCCACTCTATGGCTTACATGCAGATTGAGCGGAGATTGAGCGGCCTCCAAGCCTCCAATCTGTTCGAGATTCCCTGAATGTGCATTTATGAAGAACAGAGGAATAAGATTTATAGAAGAGACGCTTATCTCTGCAAGCCCTTCGTTCCAGATGACATCTCCAGATTCGGCACTGCAAGGATTGATACCATTGCGAAACAGGGGATGTCGGAAGAGAAACAGGGGATAGAAAGAACTTGGCGGCGCCGCTTGTTGATGGCGGAGGCCTTTTTACCCATATAAAACTAATAGAAATTTCTAATAATTTCAAGCAAAAGTGTATTACGGTGATGTTAGGTTTGATGGAAAGATCTCATCCTCCTCTATAATGCATCTGAAGAACAAATTTTCGTTTGGATCATCGCACAAAAATTATGGTCATTTTCATAAAAATACCCCTAAAACGAGGGGCGTTTGAACAATTTTAGCAAAACATAATGGTATTTCACAATTTTTCCCTTTATGTTAACCATTCCTTCTGCTTTTAACCTTTTTGTCTCTTTCACCAGAGCTAAGGAAACAAGGGCACTTCTGATGAAATGAGTACCCAACCCAAGAGCTTTATCTGCCCAAGGTTGATCACCTGTATAAACCATGGCACTAGTGGAACTATAAGTGGGTTGGCTGAAGGAGGTGAACAATTAGCAGGGACGAAAAAAGAAAAAAAAAAAAAGCAACGGATAAAAATGAGAATACGGTTTAGAAGAATGCAAATCTAGATGACTTCATGCATGGACCCCCATACCCTGCTTATTTTCCTGTAACGTTCTGCTGGCTCTGAAAAGTATCTTCCTCTACATTTTGTCCAATGTTTGTTTCGTCTTTAGTTTGCATTCCCATTGATCTTGCACATTGAACCATGTGGCAGCGTCAAAAACGACCAAGCTTCACCATCAAGGCATCCACCAAACATGCATGGATGCATTCATCCATCAAAGACGTACTCGTTACTTCTTCCTCTCTTCGACCTGTCATAAGGCAAAGCTGAACTTTGAAAAAGTGAATAAAAAAAATGCTCATTCAGAATTAGATTCCATGAACGAGCAGTCATCAGTAAGCATACATTGCTTGACATGTCATGAACATAGAGGGTACCGCCATTTCAACTAGTTATAAGTTGCCATTTGAAGCATTTTTTATTCTGTGATCAGTGAACAAAAGCATTGAGTAACATCTCCATGTACCCAGATCATCAGTCACAATTCTGTTCATACATATAACAGACTTATCATGATATGCTAACAGAAGATTCTTTCCAGATGCGTTCAATTCCATCCATGTGACCCATTCCCACCACGCCCACAATCTTTCCTTCGCATGCCAATAGCTGTTTTGCCATGACCTCATCACGTTCGTGCACAATTACCCTAACCTGCAAGCATTAATACACCATTCAAGTATCTGCAGAGGTACTATCTTATGATAAAAAAGTAGTAAAGCATTACAATATTGGGAAATAACTCCTCTATCTGTCGTATCATTTTTGTCACTGTTTCTCTACTTTTCAATCTTTCAAGCCGGTCTTCAATATTGTCAGAAGAGGATGATTCATTTTCTAGCATCTGCTGCTGAATTGCTGTTGGGGGATGTGTTAGGAGCTTGACCACGTCCCAAAAAGTTGTTACACTGGCAATCCTTGCAACTGTAACCTTCACTAAAACCAAAAAGATCAGTAATCAACTTAACAAAAAGATGAGTAGGAACAAAACTTTATACACAGAAAATACAAGCAGCTACAGGAAGCTACCTTCACATCTTGATCCATAAAGAGTAGCTGTGCACCGACTCGATTAGCTTCATCAATTGCTACCTATGGCAATATTCACAAGTCTCAACTTCCCATAAAGAATGAAGCTGAACGGTCATGGCATGAAATACACCTTAAATTCCTTGCCCGGTTCTAACCCCGACTGTCGTAATATCTCATACATTGACTTCACACAAACATGGAAAATTTTGCCGCCTATTCCACCAGGAAATTTAAGGAAGTCCTGAAACTTTTCTCGAAAGCCATAGCTAGCCTTGTCTTGTCCTGATTGCAATCTGTGGGCCCTTTCTTCACAAAGTTCAACCTACAATGGTGTAAGTCACTATTGCCAACAACGAAGCCAGCAACACCTAAATTTTAAAACAAAGCAAAAATGGAATGTATATTATAACGACAAAAGTTTATGCACATTTATAAATATATCTATTAGAAGCACGTATCCTGCGACTTGGGATCATAAGCTATTTCATTTTTCGAGGATGGGGTGAGGTAATGTTGATAGAATGTAATAGGGAGCCAGCTGGTGCATAAATAAACTGCTTCAGCAGAAAATGCAACAAAACTTGAATGGCATGGTAAAAGTATGAAGAACTGGAACTTGGCTTGTTTGAATGCCATTAAGTAAGATATATGGCTATGTTGAATGCCAGTAAGCAAAATGCATGGCTATGGTAGACTTGTTATCTAACAAATACTGCTGCAGTGGCATTTTCACCCTGTGATTCCATTCTTAAACTACCGAGATTTAATGAAAACTTGATGCAGCACAATCCAATAAAATCTTATGTTTGAGGTGGCAACAACCTTGTATATTGATGATAAGGGCCATGGCATTAGATCCTATAATAAAAGGTGAAAATAACTGTCAAAGAAAAAGGCTATGACTTCACAACCGCATGAATGGGACATGATTCTTGTATAGATACAGAAATAATTTTCAGCACACTATCACCCTTTAACAAAATCACACGAACAAGAATAGTACCCACCCGAGACATAAACATTGCGGAATTGCGTATATGACCTCCCGGGCATGTATGTCATCAGTATCATATTCTATAATAATCTATGGGTACTTTTATGTAGATCTTGAAGCAATACACATATAGGACTTTCCAATTATGTCCAGCGAGTCAAATAAGCATTCTTGTCATCTTTTCTTTTCCAAGGATTTCAAGAAGATAAAGAGCAGTTTTAAATTTCATCTAATGATTTTTTGAGAAATGTGACAATTAGGAAAGAAGCAACTCTACCCACCAATTTTTAAGCGGCAGTCCCAAAGAATTATCAAGACATAAAACTCACCGCAACAATATTAGGCTGCACCTCCTTGATCACCTACCATAGCATCCAGAAAAATCAGAGGAAAGAAAAGAACCAACCCTTCTTAGGAGTTAGTTGAATAGAAGATAGAGCCGACCTCTTTCACCTCCTGGGCGCTGCGGCGGGATACATGTGAAGTCCCAACCAGGTAAACCTCTGCGCCGTTGATGGGGTTTCTTAAGTAAGAAACGGATCCTTGAAGCTCTTGTATAGATGAGAAAAGCCGATTGTAATGAAGCCTCCATGCTAAAGGATGGTATAAGCGCCTTGCAAAGCTATGGCTTGTCCTCATAATGCAGGAAAAGCTTAGTTCCGACAACCAACCCTAATTAAAATGTTCTTTGGTGAACCAATGGTGGGAGAAGTTTTTAGGGAAAATTGTAAAAATGCCCTTATATTTTACCATATTTGTTAAAATGCCCCTGTATTTTTTGTATTTATGAAATTGCCCCTGTTTTTTTATACTCTTGTGCATGTTGCAGTTGGATCGATCTCCGCTGCACAAATCTATTCCTTGTTTCCAATTCTTGATGTACAGAGACTCTGACATGGGCAAATTTGCAGCAGTGAAGATCCATGAAGAAAGGCTAAGAAATCTACAAGCAAGAACAGGTAAATAGGATCTACGCAAGCAAGAGCTTTAGAGCAGGGGATTTGAGCTCGACTCAGATGCGGATTTTTGCCCACGCTTCTGATGTTGTCACTGATTTTTGCCCATGCTTCTGATGTTGTCAAAATCAGACGCATACCTCAGGACATTTTGTGAAGACCCAAAAGCTTCTTTGTGATAGAGGAGGCGAGGATCCACCATAGCTAATGCCAGAGTAGGTTTAAGGTTTCCAGATACCATGAATGCCTGGGCTTTTATAAGCCAAAACACAGATTGCAGAATTGTATAATCGGGCTATGGAAATCAAGCAGATGGGTCTGCCGCAATCCCTCACATCCTCGTGCCAAAAACACCACCATTGGGAACTGCATGGCCGGATTATCTCCGACAATTTACTGGACAACATCTTCCCAAGTAATTTCAATTCCATGTTCTTCACCGATTCCTGCTTGACGATTTCACAGAAAATTTCCGTTGTCTCAGATTAAGGGCATCATTGTCTCAAAACAATAGGGGCATTTTGATAAATATGCAAAAATACAAGGGCATTTTTACAATTTTCCCAAGTTTTTGGGTTGCCCGAAGGGCATACCCTTTGTAAGGAGGAGCCATTAGGTATAATCCTGTGAATATGCCATTCAGAT